>JAHWXV010059706.1:0-11319 GCA_024586415.1 Phrixothrix hirtus | reverse complement strand
AATATATATATATATATATATATATATATATATATATATATATATATATACAGGGTGTAATAAAAGTAGTGTACATTCTTGTAACAGGTGACAGAATGCATCAATACAAACAAAGGCATCTTATAGAGCAATAGTTTAGAACCTGACGGTTTTATCTGAAAAAATTTTGTAACAGCAGAATTGAACAGCTAATTAGTATTTCTATTTCAGAGTAGTCCATGAAATAGTTCTTATTATACACAATAAAACATTTAATATAATCTGTCGACAAATGTAACGCTTAAGTCAAAATTTAATAAAATGTATCATCCAAATAGTAAATGCTACTAACGAGTAAATCCAGCAATTGCGCCAGTAGGTAAACTTGACATTCACAAATAGGTCAAAAACCGTTGTTATAATTCCCAAATAAATACAATGTGGGTAGTTTATGACATATGGTCGTAAACAGCTTTGTAGTGCATAGAAGTCGATTATTAAAGATTTTTCAATTTTCCCTTATTCGGAAAAGAATGTCTATTAGTAGTTATATCAACAATTTCGTAAAGTCAGATGTGTTTCTTTGTTATTTGCAAAAATTATTGTGTATGTTGATTAACTCGTTGCATATCAAATGTTAGTTCCATCTGATACGTAGTGCTTCTGGCTAATAACAATAAAGAAGTTCCGTTTTTATTTCTTGAGGTTTATAATCTCACTATTTAGCCCATATAAATATAATCTAGAAGTAATTACCTGAAGTGCAACTTTGTTTATATTTTCTGTGCTAAATTAAATTCTAATTTAACAAAAACTTTACGATAATGTAGTAATGAAACTGCTAATTATATTTTATTCTTTGTCGTTAGACCCCAGTAATTAAAATGTTTAAAAATTACTCAGTCCTCACATTAGAAAATTGAAATAAGCTATACCTATTTCAAATTTCTAAAATGTTACTTTAAGTAGAAACTACCTAACTGTATTTCTAAGTTAAAACCGCAGTAGTGCTCAGACTATAAAATAAAAATTTAGTGAAGTGTAAAAAGTGCTCCGTTATAAAAAAAACGCGGGGTTGGATATATAATTCAAAGTGCAAAGAATTTAAAAATCGAAGGGATAAGTTCAAATTGTATATTCAACACGGAAAGGTCTTACAAACAGTAAACCCATAAAGCAAGAAATCTTCAGAAAATTATGGTGTCATATACTTCATTAACCGAAGCTGCAAAACATCGGAACGTTACGAAAGGACGCAAATATTTAACGGAACTCCAAACGATTTTCCAACAAGGCACGCACGCCGTTTCTTTGAAATTTTAAGAGCGTTTATTGGTCAAAACAGCAACATGAAGGGAAATTTAAAAAGTTATAAAAGACGTAAGTTACAAACAAAATCATCTCCGGGGTGATGAACGTAAGCAACTAGCGGAAAACTCGCAAGTAGACTATTCTGATGGTGAACATGTAAAATCCGAATAAAGCACTGCTTGCGTAAATATTCAAGTATTTGGGACTGAAAATACCTCTGATCGATAATAGCAGTAAATTAAAGTGTTCGGGTCGCTGTCAGACAATTTA
Organism: Phrixothrix hirtus; assembly: GCA_024586415.1. Lineage (NCBI taxonomy): Eukaryota > Metazoa > Arthropoda > Insecta > Coleoptera > Phengodidae > Phrixothrix > Phrixothrix hirtus. The sequence goes on along the minus strand of JAHWXV010059706.1, from coordinate 9,759 downwards.
TAAGATTTAATATAATTTTGTAAAACGAGAGTTTTCGTGAAAGAACGCGCTTCTCTCGAAAAAGGTAGAAGATCGAAGATTTACCAACCAGTACATAAATTGGCATGTAAACCAAATCGTAAAATCAAATTCTGTTTAAATGGAAATAAATAGAAAGAAGATAAATTATCATCCAATCTTCTGATAATAGCAGCAATCATAATATTACAGCGTAAGTGATACTTTTAGAAAAGGTCAAACAAGTGCCACTTGGGAAGATTTAAATATTTAAAGGGATCTAGCTTAACAGGTCACTGAAATTTGTTTACATAACTATACTTGTAGTAAAGTTGCATTTCCTGACACGGATTCTAGCTCAGTAGCAAAGCGGTAGAGTATGGAGGTAGGAGGTATGGTGTAGCTAATGTTGGTAAAAAGTTGTCTAAAAAAATGTACTTCTCGGTATATACCTCTTCGCTTGAATTAAGTCGAAGTCTGCTTAAGATAAAAATAAAGTAAGGTAGAGAATAAGTAGGGCGCCAGTCGTTTACTTTAGAAGTCACAAAGAACACCTGAACGATAAGATATTCAGTTAAGATAAACTTGTTCACAGCAGGAACTCGGCATCTGGAACAGTAGACCTAAGAAAACCTAAAGAAGAGTAAATTAGGTAAAAGGAATCTCAGTGAAATTACAACAAGGTAACCACTCCCAATTTGCATAACATTATATCAACAAATAAAAATAAAGTAAATAGCAACTGTCCTGTTTAGGAATGCATTGGCAATCAAAAAGGATATCTAAAATGCTTTTTATAGATCAAACCTAACCTAGAATCATTGAATTTACACTGCCAGTCTCAATAACATTAATTATGAATCCTAGTAGGGGATATATTTGACAATCAAACAGGATAAGTGAAATGCTTTTTATAGATCAAAGCTAACATAGAATTATTCGACGGTACCTAGTATATAACGGATACAGTATAACATTAACTCAATTCTAAATATTTCAACATCTGTAAATAAATTACCTAGAATAGAACAATCTATCAAATGACATGAAAGGATAAAATACGTTAACATAAAAGTAAAGAGCTTAAAAGCGTTAATTATTTATCAAAGGAATAGTTAGACTAACAGCGTCAATTTAATTCACAAGAAATAGTTAAACAGTAAGGTGAGCATGGCATGAACCCGAGTTAAACAAAAAAATTACACAGAAGTATACCCTATCAAATTGCGCAAAGGTGGTATCAAAAAAAACTATTTAAGAATAAAGCATTTTGAACTATGGAATGAATATAAAAAGCTAGCAAGCATCTCATATCTTTTCTCTAGAGAAACTTATACCTATGCTGCACAAAGTTATCGAGTGTACCTCGTATATGACTAAAAAATTTAACATCAGTACATTTTGAAAACCGAAAAGTAAAAAAGTTGTTTCCTTATTTTGCAATCATTGAAAAGCTACTACATTTTTAATTTAAGTAACCCAAAAATTAAATACGGTAGCAAAACAAAGCGACGCAATTATTTTACATTTAAAATATAATTAGATTGGGAAGGTAGCAAACATCTATTGATACATAATGTATAATTTATACTTAATTTGAAAATTAAAAGAAGCTAAATTTGTTATTGATGTCTATAGGTATGGACACATGTGTTCGCCAGAAGTTGTAGCTATCAGATAAGTTGAAAACATTTCCCTCACAGGTTATAAGAAATGATATAAATTAAGATTTTGTATGACGTTAAGATTTCTATACATCGAATAGCATCTCATACGTCCATTCGGAATTTATCAGAACATCAATCAGCACATTATGCCTTTAGCGTTTAGCTAAATATGTTCGTTCCTAATAACGCAGCGATTTAGGACCAAGAAATATATCCTACCAGTCAAGCTAAAAAGAATAGACCAAAACGAATTAATTCACCGAACAAAAAAAGCTAATTAGTTCTTACCGTTGTATTAAAATGAACGACGTTTGTTTTTACATTACAGCAATAAAGAATACTCGACACTTCACACTGTATGTTTGTATCGTAACAAAGTCGAGGCACAAGTGTGCATTTTCAAGGCAGTTTATGATCGGAGATTTACCACAAAAAAGTTTAAGATAAAGAAATGTATTTTGATCAAATAGAAGTTTTAAAGCGAATTTTATATTCCCAAATTTTGTCCATAGACGACGACACATACCGGACAAACAAAATATGTTTAATAAATTTCAGAAATTAGGTTTACTAACTAACACCGACCTTCATTACTGCAGTACTAATGTAAGAAAAAGAATTATTTACTAATTTATACATATAGAAACAACCAAACCGAGTTTTCGATTTTTAAATATCCCCATTATATACACATTGGACCCAAACGAAATCGTAAATACATATATACATGGCGTACTCAAATAAATACACTAAAATTAATAAAGAATATTTAACAGTCAAAGGTGAGACCGTGACATCCCTTTATAGATGTAAGAATTTAATTTGCATTTTTTTAATATTTCAATGTGTTTTAAATTTGACGCTTAATAAATGTATGAAATTCAAACTTTGTTGCTTATCAGGTATATGTCGTAAATTAAATAAAAGTTATGATGAGACCCACATATTTGAAACTAAATAAATAAAGTAAAGCATATTGAGATCATTTTCAGGTAATAATATATCGGTACAGTACATTCATTGTCTAAACTAATGGACTTAATCCATCCGGCTTACTATCAATAACAAGTCGAGATAGATTGATTACCGAACATCCTAAATCCTATGATTACGTAACCTTTAACACGCAAATGGAGTAATTTATTTTTAATTACTCACGCTGCAAAACCCCGGCAATCAACATTGTATTATGTTTAATTAAAGATGACAACTACAATGCATGTTGTACCTTCAATCTAAACAACACTTTAGTTATGTTGCCTTTGCGTATATTTTTTGTATTAATGACGTACACAATCGTTAAGCACGTTTAAATCCTTCATTCCCAATTTCAAAATTAATGCAAAGAATTAATACTCGATATGTAACGTAAGATTTTGTACAATACACTTTTACCATTCACAACATTTGAAATTGGTCGTTAAAATTAGTATTTAACGTAAAAGTAAGCAAACTGTATGATTTTGCAGATTAATTTTAACTGGAACATGTGCATTAGTTAATTGTGTTTAGATTACGCTAACATAAATTGTCACGATTATCTCTATTTTTTGTATTTAATTTAAATATGTTCTTAAATTTTCTGTATTAACCTATTTTGTGTTTATGTTTGCTGTTACAAATAGTAAGAGCAATAAAATTGAACCATTATATTTACTGAATAAAAATAGGCATGAAATTTGTACATTTAAATACAAGAATTCGTTCTGTAACTTGATCCTTTTAGGACTGCAAAAGGAATCAAAAACCGAGATTTGAAATTATTTTAACATTTCGTTACTTTTCAAAATAAATGTTGAAGAGGATCTTTATACATTTGGAAATAAGTTAATTGAAATAAATAATATAAATTAATTACAAAAACTATTTCAATTTTAGTCGCTATTTTAAGTTGCTTGTTAACACTTACTAATTGCGATGGCATTCGTAGAACTAAGTAGCGTGTATTATGGTGTATAACTCTTGTAATTAATGTTATTAATGAGTGTTATTTGATATTATTTAAATTAAGATAACTGTAATTGTGGTCTATGAAATAGACCATAGACCACAATTATAATAATTACAATTATCTTAATTTAAATAATATCAAATAATATCCATTAATAACTGCAATTATACACTGTGTCACGCGCTAAATAGTTCCATGCCTGGGTGAAAAAGGACTTAAGTGCAATTTTTCTCAAACCGATTTATAGATCCTAAGTGAGCAATTTGAACTTGATCTTTCAAATGAAAATAGTTCCATCTTATTGTTTTAAACGATAATGGAAGTAGAATTACAAAAAGGGCCTAAATGATCTCATTTGCATGAAAGTAAGGGCCGACGTGTATTTTATGTCTTTCTTATTTGGGTTTAAGTGATTATTACAAAAATAATTTTGTTGTTTAAACGAGATATGTGATATATAGGCCTTCAAATGACGAGGCCATTATCAGTATTGTTATATGAACGAGGACTTAAGTGCAACTTAATTAATGCGAATGAAAATAGTAGTGGCTTATGTTTAGATAGACCCTTATTAATCTGTTTTCGAGCTATCAAAACAGGTCCTAACTTTTATACATGCCACAAGTAAATGAATACAATAATAGCTTATGTGTGACATAGGCAGATTTTATACTGAAATTACTGTGTTAAAATAAAGCCATGTGTACTAATAACTCGGCCGACGAAGACGCGGCCACTCGTAGTGGCGCGTTACCTTTTTTCTTAGTGAACTGTATTCTATTTCTATTAAAATTGAATTAACGAACGTTAGTCAATTACTACTCTTCCAGAAACTTTATTCTTGTCTATACAGTTTAAATGGGTAAAATTTGTATGAAATTTGTGTCAAAACAATATACACTAGTTTTTATTCTACAGCGTCACTAAATTCGATTTTTTTGTTATGACAACCAACCAGCCATCCTTGCAAAATTGGGCAGTTACTAACTTGAAATATTTATGGATATTGGAAAGCAGTGCAAACAATTTATGTACACTGTGTTAAACAAAAAACGAAGAAGGCTAGAACTGAACACCATGTGTTACAGTGGGCCATTCGACATAATAAAATTTAAGTTAAACCTGTTACTTTACCTCAAACGCTATTATAAAATTTACAAAACGAACTAATTCTTTACAGTATATTGTTATTATCGGAGAGCAACATATACGTTAACTTGTGACAGAGGTAAATCAATAACCACTAATTCATTTAGTATTGCTTTTGGTATGTTTTTGTAGGAGACACAAATTTACTGTATTGAAAATATTATTATTCACAATGTTTGCCTATCGAAGCTATAAAATGCTTGATATGGTTAAGCAAAGTACGTTACAGTGGGAAAAAGGAAATCGTAATCAATCTATTGTCGAAGAAGATACTCTTCAAGAAAATAAAGAACATGACCTTCAGAACTACTATAACGATGAATCATTATTACAATCAGAAGTAGTGGTCATGTGTTCTAATGATATACCAACAAAAGAGGAAAATATAATGCAATTGGTAAGCAAATAGGTTCTAAATATTATCTGTAATTTGAATTGTTAATACTTAATTTATAAACCAGTAAACGTTACAATATAATTTAAAATAATTATGCGAATTCAATATGAGGTACTTGAACTAAATTTAAAAATAATTGATGATGCTATTAATATATTACTTTAACTGTCAAATATGATTTAATATGGAAAAAATTCATGAGGTAATTCAATATTGTATTATATTCTTTTTTCAGAATATAAACAACAATGGGGAAGGCAGAAAATGCGCCGAATACACAACAGAAAGAGGATATTATGGAGATAGCGAATGATGACTACATTTAGAAGGCCAAAGGAATAATAATTTTGGAAAACCATTTACTGCAACAAGACACACTATTAGTATTGGTAACCAAAGCAATTAGTTTTAAAATGTCTTCGTTTATTGATCAGAATATACGAATATACATGCTGCTAGTAACTACTCATTGTCAGCGAATACTACAGGTCACCTGATGAAATAGTTCAATATTAAAATCATACAGCCCCTGAACCATCATACGATGAGGAGGACTAAAGCACAGGCGTAGACGAAGCTGATAGTCTGAAGAAGAAAAGAAAATTAAGGAAATATATAAGAGACGCAAGTAACTGGGGTGTAATTAAAAGAAAGAGGGCAAGAGCCAAAGGTGAGGAATATAAAATGAAGAAAGGAAGAAGTATTAAATTAAAAAGTTTAACACCACCCTTTACCTGTAATAAGAAAATGCTATGAAGTATTTAGTCACGAGCAAAGATTGCACCTATTTCAAAACCTTTATGCACTGGCTTACAATGAGCAATCACAATTTCTATCAAATTCAATCACATAATTCGGAAAATTAAGACGTGTAAAAGCAGACATGAAGAGTCGAAGAAAATTTAGTCGGAAGTATTTCTTGAAAAAGGACTTAATAATGAGAAAAGTGTGTAAGCAAATGTTTGTTAATACATTTGACTTGGGTTTAAAAAGAATAAGATGAATAGTATAGAAGTGTAGAGATAGCAACAGTGGGATCTGTGCACTTGACAGAAAAGGGAAGCGTGGGAAATACCTACAAATATCAGAACACGATAAATAATTTGTGATGCAACATATTGGACAATTTCCGACATATCAAAGTCACTACTCAAGATCTCATGCTGATAAACTTTTACTTGTCACCTGATTTGAGTATTCAAGTAATGTACCGACTTTACGTACGAAATTGTAACGATTATAGAAGTGTCTTTGTTTCTGAATTTAATCTATTGTTTCATCCCCCAAAGAACGATGTGTATGGAAAATACGACAAGTTCGAGATTTTGATAAAGGCTTCTAGAGACAAAGGGGAAAAATTAAATTATTTGGAAGAACAAGTTGAACATATAAATCCTGCAGATGAAGGCTGTAGAGATAAGAGGAAAGATAAAGAAAATTCTTTAAAATCTAGCCACATAATCACTGCAATGTTTGACTTACAGAAATATTTACCAACTCCATAATTGAAGAGTGAAATTTCTTTTTACAGACATCAACTCTGGGTTTTCAACCTAAGTATCTATCAGGTATTGAGCACTAAAACCTATTGTATTTATTTTATATGGGATGAAACGACTTTTGGGCTTGGTGGGCAGGAAATTGTTTTTGACCTTTTAAAGTATATAAAAGGACAACCTCCTACTACTAAGTGCATCAATTTATACAGCGACTTTTGTTGTGAACAAAATCGAAACCTAGGTACATAAAAATTATTTTTCACTTCCAATTAAAATATTTAGAACAATCTAATATAAATAATATTTTTTTAACTTTAATATTATTTCTAATTCTAGATTTTACAATAATTTTTATTTTATTATCGATTTTAATCTCAAGAAAAATATTTATTGACTACTTTGCTTTTGTCACACTGGTCTGGTACTTTATACCGATTAGAGAGACTGACGTAAAGTATTGACAGTCAAGTTCATATTTGAAGGCTTGAATAGCTCGGTAATTTTAGCTCATAGTGCATAAAATATCTCAAGGGGTTCGATATTTAATTTATAATCCTCTGCCTTGAGTTGTAAAGGTTTTTCACCATTCTAATTGTGTATTATTACAATTCAATGATACTATTCGTATTTTATTAGAAGTATTGCATTCGGTATTAATACCTTAAGATTATATCCTTAATAAGAGTATCATTATTTTTATACATGTTTTTTAAACATTAAGTTCATTATTTACACTATACAGTCCTTATATTCTATATTAGGTTCAATTCTATGACTAAATCCTAAAGTTTACCATGCACTTCATGCTTTATAATAAAACTATGCCACAAGATGTCACTGAAAGTTGCGGGTTATATTTGTATTCATGCAGTATTTATGTGAGCGTTGAAGTGTATATTTGTGAAACAACAATTCAGGCAAGGGAATAAATGGCAAGGAACTCTTTATTGTTATGCATTTTGTAGGTTAGGAAGTGTTAATTCAATTAGAGGTCATTCAAGTTGTTTTTCCACTTTGTATCATTGCAGAACTATATACACAACAACGACAACGCCCTTTTGCTGTATATATGAGCCTCTCGGAGGTCTCTATGAGAACAGAAAATGCAGCGAAAAATATCCTGGGCCATTGTACATCTCTAGATATGTTTTACAATTGTCATATTCTCTATTATAACTATCGGAAAACGTCCATGTAGCATTAGCAGACACTTTATGGTTTTTCTAAGCGTAATAAAGCGAAAAACGTCCTGGAATACGATCATGAACACCTACAGCGAGGAAATAATTTTAATGGGGTATTTAATTGGCAGGGTATGGTTCAGGTAAGAGAGCTGGGAAGACTCTGATTATTTTGTGTTTATTGCTGACTTTTATAGTCCTTTCTTTATCGTAATTGTTGATAAACCATAATTTCTAAGAATTAAATTGTAATGTAGTGAAAGTTTACAATGGCATCTATTTTAATTTAGTAAACCTATTATAGTTTTCTATCTATCTAAACTACGTTAACTATTACATTATGTTATTGCCCAGTAGATGGCTATATGAATTTAACTTAAATAATTTAAATTCATTAGATTTATACTTTCTAGTTATGTTCAATTGTACCTTTACCACTAGATGGCCATACCTGTTCAGTTTTTGTATTTATTTACATTTGCTAACCTGTGCTAAAAGTACAATAAGCTTACATTTTCAGTCATATGTCATTGTGATATATTTTAGATTGAATTCTTTATTGATTCTAAAATGTTTAATTAAAATTGTATTTTTGTTTTACTTTAAGGGATTCATTTATGGATTATACATTTTAATACATATAATAATTTATAATTTAAACTTCATTAATTAAATTTAGTAATTAATTATGTTTTACCGTCTGTATGGATATATTTTGATACAGAAAATATAAATATCAATCTGATGATTAATCAAGATCTGGGAAAATGTAACACCTTCTTCAGCCTTTGATTTATTGCCAAATACGTATCATTTGCAAGAAATAAATCACAAATATTTGGCTTCAGATCACATCCACCTTAAAGTTAGTTCTATCCATGCTTCTCTTCAGAAATCTAAAAAGCGCAGCGCTATGGATATAGAGATTCCTAGAGACTGGTCAACCCTTACAGAAAGGGTGGAGTCAAAGTCCTAGATATGACTCAAAATGATTTTTATAACTTTTTCTTTACAAAAAATCAATTCTACGAACAGAAAAAAAAATCTGATGGAGGGAATATGTCTATTTCGAAAGCACATTATTTCAAGTGTACCAGGAATAAGCCAGGAATAGTACTTAAAAGAATTGGTTTTCGGAAGAAGAGGAATTTAATTATCAAACAAGGTAGGAAGAGTCAGCGATGTGATACTTCCACTTCTTTAGAACGGTTACACAATTCCTATCCATTGGCCCTTTCTAAGAAGAAATTAGATGATATTCTAAGTTTACTGCCTTACTTACAAGGTAGGAAGACTCAGCGATGTGATACTTCCACTTCTTTAGAACGGTTACACAATTCCCATCCATTGGCTCTTTCTAAGAAGAAATTAGATGATATTTTAAGTTTACTGTCTTACTCCAAATAACTAGTAAAGTATTTTACATCAGTTTACAATCAGATACTAATAATTCAAGTGATGCTTGCCTTATAGTTTAATGAATAATAGCCTTTTTATACTATTATAATTATACTTTGTTCTTTAAGGAATGTTAGCCTAGCTTTTTGTACTGTCATTTTCGTTTAATAAATTTTTGTATTATAGCAACACATATTTTCTATAAAACTATTACTTAAACAACTTGAACAACGATTCAGAAAAGTTTTTGTTATATAATTATACTATAATATTTGTAACAAAAAAATAATTATAAATTATGCAGGCTTCAAAACGAATAAGTAATGAACGCTTAACAAAGAGAATATATGAGGCAGGTATGAATGGAAAACTAGGTAGGGGTAGATCGAGAAAGAGTTGGCTGACTGAATATGATTGAAGAAATTGTAAAAGGAAAGAGAATAAAGAGCGCAAAGAATAGGAGAGCTTGCCAAAAACGTTGTATGAATTTAATGAAAGCAAGGGAAGTGTGTAAGGACAG
>JAHWXV010059678.1:0-12542 GCA_024586415.1 Phrixothrix hirtus | reverse complement strand
GAATAATAAATGTTTTCGTTTTTTTAATGCGTAAATGCGTATTTATTTGGGAGTTCACGTGCTCATGTGCACTTATTAAGGAACCGCCGCTGCTTATACTTCACCCCTCGATATCGCTGGAACTATTGAAGTAATTAAAAAATGTCTGTAATTATGTTTGTAGGAAATTTAACGTATTTTAATTATTTATATACAGTAGACTTCCGAAAATCCGGCATATTTGGGAATTTGCAGGTGCCGGATTACCGGAAATGCCGGATTATCGGGCGGTATTTCCCGGGATCGCTAAATGTTAAGTTGCAAAGCAAATACATTCAAAGGAACATAAGAATAAATATTTTAACACAAATTCAGGCTAAAACTAAGCTGTTCTTATATTTTAAACGTATACAATGCAATTTACACCATAGTAATAAATTACAAAAAAGAAAAAATTAATTGCAATCTTAATATGTATGTACAACAAACTAGTACAATAAAGTATGTGGCTTATAAACGATATTGAAAGTCTTATTTAAAAAAATTTCGGATGTCTTTTTGTTTTTATGATTCACTTCGTTTTTTAAAAAAGTTATTTTTAATTCTATATAATCGATGAGTTTAATTTGTTTAAAGAATCTGCGGCTTCGCTCCGGTGCGGCGTGGGAGGTGCGACCGCGGCAAGCAAGGATTTTCCTCATTGGTCACGGACCATCGGTCATTCCGGACCATTGGATGCCGAACTATCGGAAGTCTACTATGGTAAGCTCTAAATTGGATAATTTCCTAGATATCTGCAAAAAAATGAGAAAATATATTGTTCTGGCCCTTTCCTCCCGCCTCTTTCTAAAACTTGATGCTCAGGCCACGAAGATTTTTACCACAGTTAGAACAAAGGGTAACGAACAATTTGGTACATTCAAACTGTTTCTTTGGATTCCTGAGTTTGGGCGTTTTTTGTTTAATTTTACTGTACTATAACTGTAATCAACATTATTTGGGCATGAAAATATATTTTTTGTAATTTGCATTTTGAGAGGAGATTTTTGGTATAAATGTGTAACCAGAAACAGCGGCTCCAACTTTTGAGATACACTTAGCTTAGAAATCATCAAATAGGTTTTAATTCAAATTCAAATAAGGTTTAATTAGTTAAAAGAATTATATTGGAGAATTACTGTGCTCCTCCAACTTATTTAATTTATTTTAAACTAATTATATCTGCCTTTCTTATGATTTAATTTTAAATATTTTAAAATTTCCTTTATCATTTAGGAAGTAAAAGAATATGCAGTAGACATCACTGCTACTTCATTTGAAGCTTTGTGGTCAAGTTAGTCAAGTAGATGTTGGATAATATTATATGGATCAAATAATAGAGGGCGCCGCTGAAATAGTTCCAAAAATGTATTTTCGTTCATAGTTTATACCTCTTAAGTTCGTTTACCCATGGTCTAAAAGTTAATTTATTCTAGAAATAGGTTAAAAAGGATTGTAATTATGAAATGTGTCGTTTTAATTTCAGGTGTGTTTGAAGCTTACATCATGAGCCTGTTGAGTAGAGACATCTTTTTACTACATACATAGGTACTTACTTGGTTAGGAATATATTATAAATTGCAGTTTGTTTTTAATATACCTACTATTAACGACAAAGCTTGTTTAAAATGCGAAAATAATTTACCAGAATGGAAGCAATTAGTACTATTAAATAGTTCATTGATTTATTATTTATCAATAATTTAGCTGAATATATTACAATATTTAAAATGGTGAAATATTAATTTTGCTATGTGAGGTATGTTCTATAAGAAAATATGACAGGAAGAATTTTATTAAAACCGGATTAAGGCATAGATAAACATGATTAAGGATCAAGAGGGTTCTTTGAAAATTAATGTGCATACTTTTGCAGTTGACAGTTTAAACAACTGATGGCGCTGGAGCTCTATTTAGCATTTGTTCTGTGGTGATTAGTACAAAATGAAAAAGGTAAATATGGGCAAAATGTAACAAAAAAATTATACATGGCAATGCAAAAAAATAGAATAGAAAAGAGATGATGTTGCAATAATTTCTTAGTGAAAAAGTTATCTACATTAAATTTATTTAAATAAAAAGTAATACCACAAATACATTTAAAATTCTATCTAAGTACTTTAAATTGAAGTACATTTCGAGTTGAAAGATATAATTACAGTTGTTTCCATGAAAAAAACTATACATGGCATAAAAAGTGAATATATCATACAAAAGGCACTCCAATAAATTAAGAAAGTTCTTAATTGCGTTAATTGTTACTATAAAATAAATTTGACATAATAAAGTGTTTACTATGTTATTTCAATTACAAAACATGAAAAAGTTTGTTTATAAAACACCTAAATATAATTACATATGTTATATCTAGTTCTATGCAGTAATTAATAAAATTTAAAAAATCAACATTTATGGAAGTTGCTTTTAATAACAACAACCAAAGTAAACATTAAGCTGAATTTAAAAACAGAATACATTCATAGATATGTGTAAATATGTTTACAGATTAAGTGAACACTTTACAAAGATATATTAAAATTATTTAGTAATTTCTTATTGTCAGCATAAACAGTCTCGGATAGCTTCATTATTAACTATAATACACAGACCAAAAATTATTGTCAAATTTGTGCACATTTTTACATTAATTATTGTCATGTTATTATATATTGACCTCGATTACGTTAAATATTGTAGTAAAACAATTCTTAAATTTATGTATAATTATATTAACAAGTGGCGCATCATCTCAATAAGAACTTTTTACAAATTATTAATACCTATATATTTAGAAGTTCCAATTTTGCAACTTTGTACAATAAAAGGTATTTGTAACAAAAGACTGTTCAAGTGCTGGCCCCTATCGAAGCTACATTTATAGCTTTAATTGATGAAACAATAACAAATCAATGTGGATAGAGAATGGCACTTGTACAGGGATTTTGCCTCAAACCGCTTACAATTAGTTGCTTCGTCAAATATCACTGCCATTAGGCCAAATTTATTGTCTTTTAAATAACGATGATACGCCACTGACAAAGCACGACAGTGCTAAATTCTAGCATGCCACAAATTTATGCATTACTTGTCAATATAATTTTTTATATTTGGACGCTTTTAACATTTGTTATCATGCCAAAGTTTATTAGATATGAAAGTTTATATTATTGTCAATAGTTTCAATTATAATATTAAGAAATGCTAGAACGACTATATACAGCAATAGCTATTACAGTGAATAGATATGTAGTTACTATTGCTATACAGGGCGCCCCGTTAGCCAACCCGTTGCTATTTTGCTCTGAAATATAGCCAGGGTTTACAACATGAATTTTCCAACCAAGATTATTGTGCGTGTAACACTGAAACATTAATATTTAATATAATTTAATAATTTTTACATTTGGTGCATACCTGATAGTAAAGTAAATCTGGTGCTTCCATTGGAACCGTCCAGTTTAAAATAGCTGGCGATCCTTGCTCACACTCTAACCTTAAAGTATCTAAATATTCCTTAAATGTTTCTTTATCTGCGGATCTATCAATACTTTTATGAGTCCATTCACAATATCTTCCAGCTGCTGTGGGATAAGGATAACCATCGTGGGTATAACCAACTCCGGCAAAAACTTTTTGCCTTTTTTGTTGTGGTTCGGATTTTTGACCAAAACCGCCTTCTATTGAATCTGTTATATAAAACGGGTGATACCTTGCCGGATTTGTGCTCTGTTCACCTCCCTCAATTAAAAACGTATACGTTTGCCCTCTTTCAACCGTTATTTCAGGTATAAGTAAATCATTTATATACCAAGCTATTCCCCAAGAAGGCTGTCCGGTAATGGGCGTATAACCTCTTTTCCCACCAGTTGGGCCTATTTTTGCAGTAAATACGGATTCGCCTGAAAAGCAAACATAATCAAAACAGAATCATTTGAACTAAAGGCCTTACCGATAATTTTTGCAGGTGGCCACGGTTTAGGACCATCAGGATCTACTAAATCGTATAAGCTCCCGGTACAATCATGATCATCAAAACTGGTAAAGTCTATTTTGATATCATCGGTTGTTTTGTCGGTTATGGAGTGAGCGTTAGCTTCTCTACGAGAATTTAAAGGACCAAAAGCAGCAATTACGTTAACTTCTCCTTGAGATGGTATTGGTCTGTCGTTTACGGCTTCATTTGTTTGTAGAGGGCGAGTATAAACTATAGTAGTTACACCGTTTTTCCGTTCTCCAGATACCAAGGTAACATCATTTCTTCCACCTATTCTTTCATCAGGACAAACGCCTGTTTTACCGTCACATTGAGCAGGGTGAGACATATAGTAATCTACAGCTTGAAAAGTACGCGAAATTGTATCATAAAATGCAACCGTAACGTCTCCACCAGCCTGAAAATCACAATATGTTTCTCTTCTAACGAAATACGTTAATTATTTTACCATTTGTGGTCGATTTTGAGCACCGGATAAACCAAAAGCCACGTATTGATCTTCTCTCATTTTTGCTGATAACGTAATTTGGACGTGGTCGCCCTTTGTTATCCACCGAACCTGAAGTCGTTTGTCTAAAAATTCTCGACAATTCGTTGTCGATGATGGTCTAGGTGTTGAACTTGTCTTTAAGGGGAAAAGAAAAACAACAGATAACAAAATTAGTTTGCATTTATTCGAAATACTTTTACATTTCTAAAGGAACCTAATTATATTATGGTTCATTAAACGAAATAATCTTAATAATTTTCAGCACATTAAAAACTAAAAGCACTGGTAGTACTTACAGGATTATACCACCAAGGAGGCTGGCAAAAAAAAGCAAATACCAATTTATAATAAATTGTTCTACATAAACATTTAATGTTTATAATGCACATGTCTTACCGATATTTTTGTTTGCCCTAAAGCAGGTGGGACGTCAAGATCTTTCGGTATCAAAACGTGTCCAAAATTGTGTCTATATTGAACACACCATACAGCTAACCAATCTATGTCGTACACAGTTAAGGATGCAGGAAGTTGAATTTCTATATCTTCGCCTTGATAACCACGTAAGGGATCAAGGGAACCCACTTCATTTGGAACTTTTATACCAAAAGGGGTCGGTTCGGTACCATTACCAACCCAGAAGTATGCGTCTGGTCCAGCTCCATCGTAATGTAAATTCGGAATGTAAAATGTTTTTGCGTCTAAAATACTTATATTGTCTGAACGAAGTCCATGCGCCAGTCTTTTAAATTCTGGTAAAACTCGTGGTTTTGGTACTTCCAAATTGGGTGGAATAAAAACTTCGCCGAAGTCCACCTAAATGTTAATAATAATTAATATTTATAAGTTTATATAAAAATATTTGAAAATTTAAGAAATGATGTAAAATATGGGAAGTAGAAAATTGCATCGTAAATTAAAAATAATTGTCAAAATTAAGAACGAAGGATAAGAGAAGTAAATTAGTATTTTCTTATAACATTCCTTATAAATTCATGGGAATATTCGGTAAAATGCGAACGAAGATCTATATTTCTCAAAAATGACTAAAAAGTGTTCAGAATCATTTATACTTGTCGAAGTTATACCGGCAGACATGATTAATTAAGTTAAAAAATAACTATGGCCGTTTTGGAAAATATAACTAAATTTCCAGCGTACAAATCGGACTAGCTAAAGGGAATTACCGCGACTCCGGGAAGCGCAGGTCGTCAATATGATACTGTGACTCCGGGTCTAAGGCACCACCTCTGGACAAACCTACGGTGGTCGAAAACAAACCAAAATTCAACTGCTATAAGGTTCAAGTAATTTTGACAACAAAGATACGTTTTGCTTTCGACGTAGAAATGGAAAATCATTTACATAAGATTAAGGGACAAAAACTACTTTTAGTTTGCTGGTATACATTTATTTTAATTTATAATTTCGTCAAAGACACTGAAAAAATGTGCCGTTAGATATATTTTTGTTGAAAATTTATTTATTATTCACGTCTTGGAAGGACTTCAGTTAGTAATGTGCTTGCATGTGAACATTGTAATTGTTTAGTAAGATAAGATGGCGGCTTTAATTTGAAGCTACGCTTAGAATAACCTAGATTCACATTCTATTTAAATTTTTAGAGAAAGTAGACTCTTCAATTCATATCTATGCATTTAATTATAAAATATTTTACACACTAAAAATTGTAAATTTATAAAACTTAGGATAACGTCCTGATCGCGTTAATCAAATGCTAATCGATTATATTTAGGTAAGCTTCAAATTTATAAGCTCAAACATACAACAATCCAAATAAAACGAGATGATCTTTATTAATCATTTGTTTGTATTTATTTACTCCGTTTTTATAAAGCGCAAAGGCTGTAATAATTGCAGAACAGGTACTTTTAAGTTTGTGCAGTTGGCTACGCTGTTTGTAAATGTTATTAACCCCGTTGCATTAAAGCGCTTTTTTTAAAAAGCGTTTTCATATGAAGTTGGGACGTGGCGTGTTATAAATTGATGTATTACCGACCAACAAGTGAAAGACAATTTAAAAAATGTATCAAATAGGGATGAGTTCATCTCATTGTTGTTTATAAAGCTATATTTACTCTACGTTCGTAGTTTATTATTAGGTTTCTAATTAAAATTAATGTTTTGAAAAATCAAAGGGTTTTCTGCATCCCCTACTTTAGTTATAGAAGTGTGAGGCACACGCTGCACGTTTTTTTTAAAGCGCTTTGATCTATTGTTTTCTTTGAGGATTTTCCTTTGGGCCCTGATTATCAATACAATTCCTGCGATTTGTTCTATAAACTATTATTACTCATTTATAGAGGTTTATTAAATTAGAAGTTAAAATCTTTCTCATATACTTTTCTAAGGCTTTTTTTTTTAATAATTTCATATTGATTAAGATTATTTTGATTATAATCTGATAAAAATGTGTTTAAAAACGACAAAAACTTTAAACGGTAGTAAATTTATCTAAACAAAACAAATCAACTTTTGAAAATTAAAAAAAAAACGCTGGCCTCGGTGGATCACTGGTTAGCATTTATGACTGAACCTAAAGAATGCGAGTTCAAATCTGAATACTACTTTTATGCGAAAAAAATGTAAAAATATTAATTTTCTTGGATAAGGAAGTAAAATCGTAGGTCCTGTGCAAATGTGTGGTTTGGCACATTAAAAATCTGCCAAGGTTCGCCTCTATTCTAGTATAGATGGTTAAACCACTATAGTAGTTGAAGTCATATGGGAAAACGGAAGCTTCAGCAACATGACAAACCGAAAAATAAACCTAAACTGAACTAATTATTTAAATATTCACAAATTGATGTGAAATACTGTAACAAATAAAATTAAAACATTTTGAATGGAAGTCGCTTTAAAATCAGATATTGTGAATTTATTTCTTACTGGAAAACAGAATATTGTAACAAAACTCGCAAGCTATTTAATTATTTATTTCAATTCACGAATTCATTTACAATTTACAACTAATTATAATTCTACACGTATACATTTATTTCCAATAATTATTACAAAACTTTATCTATCTTTTAATATCTCCACGCTTATGTATATCTCAATTTTAGAATTAATTATAACAGGCTGATTCTTCTAGTTATATCGAAACTACTAACTTCTACAATATTTTCAAAATTCGCTAAGTAATTTGATGTAGATGCTTGAGTCATCACGGCAAGTTCCCATCGGTTCCATTGCTAATTTTTTTACACTACCTCCTCCTTAAAGATGTTTCTAATTCGATCGTCAGATCATACCATATTACCATCATGGTTGCACTACCATATAAAGCATACCCAGCTGCAACAACATTTTTGCCAGGTTGTAAGGCATCTATGTAAAAGTGGCAATCAATTTTTTTTCCTTTGGTATGATCTCCCGTGTTGTCCAATTACTTATCAGGATTTGTACATCTGTGGGACTTACTGCGTACCACTCGTCACTTAAATTGGTCTAGCATACAACAAATTTTTAGTAAGGTTAAGTTTCTATCACCGTTGGCACAAAGTTGTTTCCTTAAGTCCCATAACGTTTTCCTAGATCTTCGTAACGTGGCTTCTGATGGACCTACTTTTGTAATGAGATAGTAGATGCTTCGCATATACTGGCCGTGACGGCGTCGTAGACGACATCCCTTCTACCCTACCGTATCGCCTTTTAAATTTGAGACATCTGTATATCGTTTGTAACACAATGAGCCAAAGGACACTTTTTTAAAACATTACAGAGATTTATATACTACTTAGAGGTAACATCTAATATGGCTTTGCAGGATTCTGAAATAGATACCATGGAATCCTAAATGATGCTTCTTTACTTTTGTCAACTATATTTTCCATCTCGACTTGGTATGCTTATTATTCAAGTTCTGGTTGTTCTTGATCCGCGTTTCTACCAGCGCACCAAGATAAATCGATTTATATGTACCACTTTGGGTTTTCGTTTGGGTAGCTTCCTAATTCCAATATTACACCGTTGATTGTTATTACAATTTTATATGGACCCTCCCAGGTTGATATAAATCACACTACATAGCGTAGTTGAAATCCTCCAGGTTTAAAATTAACATCGCACTGGACTTCCATTCGATTGCTAGCAATTTGAATGTGCAGAGTTTATCTCGCCCCTTTCACGGGCTTACTAGTGAACTACAAACCATATAGTAGCTTTATTTTATGCCCAAAAAAACTTTAGGCATGGTTTCGTATGTGTTTTATGTATAGCCAACTGATACGCTATTAGGAACAAATGTATTCCTTCCAGTCTCATTGATGATTTGTGTCTACAGGCGACAAAAATTTCGCCACGGTTTAGTACATACACTGTACCATTCCATCTGATTACGGATGAAGAACAGTATGCCGCATTTACGTATACTTAAAATTGATAAATGCTTGAGAATTAGGCTAAATGCAATTCTAATGGAATTCCAAAACGTTTCTGATTTAGTAGAGCGTATACCTCGGCCCAATTACTAAAATAATCAATTGTAATTAACTTATATTTATTTTCTGCTTCTGTTTCTGGAAACGACTTTCTATTTCAATTGCCACTCTTTCGAATGGTCTGCGCGCGTTGCATTTTCTGATCGGTGGTTTCCGAAGTGGATGTTTCTCACTTTCGGCACCATTCCTTAACGGTTCCTTTGCAGTCCACCAAATAAAATCGTTCGAGAACCATCTTCACATCCATATGCCCTTCTGATGAACTATCTTGCGGTTGTCGCAAAATCTTTACCACTCCTTGAAATTATCAACTGCACCTGTTTTTCATTTATCTTCATTCGCCAGGGCCCTTTTCAGAAGACTGCCCTGGATCTGCAAGGAAGTCAATTGAGCCCAGTGTGTTTTAAGGATGGCGGCGTTAAATTACGTTACTTCTTTCCATGCAGATTTTCGATTATCACTCTTCCGTCTCAGAAGTGGCTTCAGGTTTGAATAATTTTCTTATTTTAGGTTCCCAACGGGGAAAGTGGTACGTGGTACGTTTGATATATTATTAAATTTTGGTTTTAGTGAATAGCAGTGGTTGTAGTCTTCTGGTCAAGGTCCCTTCAACAAACCATTGGTATTCCAATAGTTCCTTCCGGAAAGATATTTCTCCTCGAAGTCGTATTCTTGGAATCGTTTAATGTACATATATAGAAATTTTACGTTATGAATTTCCAAACTGTAATAGACGTTTCAGTGCGATGTGATTAGTCCTTAGTAGGAAATACCGCCCAAAAAGATATTTGTAGAAGTTTTCGATTGACTTTATCATCGTTCGTGCTTTGATAGTATCTTGCTAAAATATACTATTACTTTCTTATGTCCATTCTGAATTTGCAATAACACAGCGCCGATATCGACTTGACTTACATCAGTGTGTAAGATAAATCGACCCTTCAGCTGGGTGCAGTTATCGAAACTCGCTTAAGTATGTAAATTGGTTCATAATAGTTTTTACTTTAAAAATAGAGTTGATTTTCTTCGGCAAGCTTTGTAAGAAGTTTTGTGATGTCTGCAAATTCACGCATGAACCAGAGATAGTACGTAGATAATTCCAGAATAATTTGTTTATCTTTAGGTTGTAATCATTCTCGTACTGCTCTAATTTTATTTGGTTCAGCTGCTTTGCGGTTTTTAAAAACTACATCCTTTTGGAACGGAATGAACTTTTTCGGACTAAATTGTAGGCGGGCACTGCGCAATCTTTGAAACGCTTTTTGAAGATTCAGTAAAGAATTTTACCAATTAGTAGATAGTTTTGCCAAGATGGTTCCTCAAGCATCAGTCTTTTAAAAGCCGATGGCAAATTGCAGAGCCCAAACGGCAGCATTGCCAGATTCATAGCTGCGATTGACTAATAAATGCTATTTTCTCGCGATTTTCAGGATTCATACCGACTTGCCAAAATCTACGTTCCATGTATAAAGTGGAGAACTACACGGAGCCGAAAAGTGTATCCAGCCGGTTGCTGTCATTTTTATAGGGCTTTTCAAGCGATGGAAATTTACATATATTTCTTTTTAACCAACACAACTAACGAGGCGCATGGGTTACAGATCTGTTCAATAATCTCTTGCTTGGACATGTCTTGAATTACATTATCGGCTTCTTCTTGTTTGGTTGTTAAGGTATTGGTTAGACATTTACAGCATTTATTTTGTGTCACTATGTTTGTACTTCCCTTTAAGCAATCTTCAGTGGCGAAGACGTTAGCGCATCTTTAAATTGGTGGTTCAGCAACTCTTTTCTGAGATAGTTTCATCATTATACACAGTTCGGGTTATGTTGTAACATTGATTTTCTTTTGTTCTGTTGATAGTTTGTGTTCGAAGGGACTATTCCTATTCTTTAGGTAATTATGTTCATCATGTATTTGTGTTCTAGTTTTCTTCGCACCGTCTCTTCGAAGCTTGTTCAGCGGCTTCGAATATGATACTTAACATATAAATGCATAGAGCTATTTATTTTGGTACCATCATGTAGTTGAAATAATAATGTGTCTAGACGTACATGGTTTTCTAACAGTGAATATTTTCCCCTTTTTTCATTTGACTTATTGTTAGTTATGTTGTCAACCAATATTGTTAGTTAACCATATTTATCTATTTTTTGCTGTAGTATTTCAAAGTCATTCTGAATAATATTCAGATAAAGATGGTTTCAACTATTTTCCAATACTAGAGCAGTTACTCAGGATCTAAAGAAGTAGCAAAACTGCAGTGAAAAGTATCTTGTAGCGATGTAGTCAAGTAATGTTGCAGTGTTAGATAAAAAATGGTAGTTACTAAAGTTTCTATTGTGTTGCACAACAGTAGCTTGCTCTATTACAGAGAAAGAGTGAACGCTTAGGAACCAGAAATTTATACAAGGTGTTTCGAATATAAGTGTTATCATTTAATAAACGTGTACACAAATCTGTCAAAAATTTTAATCCAACTCGAAAAAAGTTTTCGTAAATTTTTGTGTAAAAATCTGTCATAAATACAGCCCTGACTATACTATACTGTGAAACGTGAGTTAAAACATAAATACTTTCTTTCTGTTTACAAGATATGCTATATCTATTACTTTATCTAGTTCATAAATCATAAAACGGATTCTTTGAAATCACCTACATTTGCTTTTTTTTTTTATAAAACTCTTATTAATTTAAATCATTTGCGAAGTAATTATTAAAAATCTGGTGTGAAACAACACACGACTTCTCTGATGCACATAGATATGCCAATAGTGTCCACAAATGATTAGATTATTGTCTACGTTTATTTTGTATGCCTCATGACAAATGCTATTTCAATTTACTAATCGCTCTAGTAATACTTTCAATAATATGTAATTTTAATTGGTAAATTTTGTGTTGCCATGTATTTACTTTGTTTATGCGGAATTAAATGTTGCTTTATCTTGGGTTTAAAAGTAAAAATTTAATCCCTTGAGGTTGAAAGTAACACTTTAGTCATAAAAAGAAGTAATTAAATTTTAATCTAACATTTTCAGGTGTCAGGACTAAATTGCCTATGACATCATATCACTATTAAAATAAAAATCTGGCGTGAGACAACACACAACTTTCTCTTAAGCATATAGATATGCCAATAGTATCCGCAAATGATTAGATTATTGTTTACGTTTATTTTGGAAACGATAATTGTAATGGTCACCCATCCAATTTATTGGACAGGCGAAAGGCTGCTTAACCCCGGAAATTTTCTCTGATAACTTGCTTCAACGTATTTTTTCAGAAAAATTGTTGTTCACGTAAAGGGGCATTAAATACATAATAATCGTAGAACATTTAAAATAAAAGTCATAGCTGTTTTTGAGAAAATCGCAAAAAAACTTAAAAATCGCAAGAATAAAGTGGCACTTCAGGTCATTCGATTTTACCTAAATTCTTGACGTCTCACGTGCGGAAGATAAGAAACTTAGATATACAATTTCATTCATATATCATATTTAGTTTTTGAGATATGTTGTTCGCAATTAATACACTAAGTACTTCCAGTTACTCGACTTTCAAAACTTTATT
>JAHWXV010059661.1:0-13021 GCA_024586415.1 Phrixothrix hirtus | reverse complement strand
TGTGTGTGTGTGTGTGTGTGTGTGTGTGTGTGTGTGTGTGTGTGTGTGTGTGTGTGTGTGTGTGTGTGTGTGTGTGTGTGTATGTGTGTATGTATGTGTGTGATCAATGTAGCTCGAAAGCTAAACATCGTAGAAAAGTAAAACTTTATATTTGAGTTTATTATCTTCTTGACATGCCCTACTAAACCTTTTGTTAAAATCGAATGACCAGAAGTACCACTTTATTTTTACGATTTTTAAGTTTTATTGCGATTTTCTTGAAAACGGCATAAACGATTTTTTTTAAACTTCCCATATTTTTTACGCCTATAATGATATTTTATAATAACTAATCAATTTCTCTGAGAAAATATTCTGAAGTAAGTTATCGAGGAAAATCTCCGAAGTTAAGCAGTGTTTCGCATAGTAAGTTAGTAGGATGGGTGACCGTTGCCAGTATCGTTCACAAAAGTGTCTATAAATTAATATTTTAATGATTTGTGTGCATTAGTTTACTTTTTATTTAAATTTATAAATTATTTTTGCTCTATTAGCTTAAAATTTAATTATAAAAGTCTTAGTATGTAAGAAATTATAAATGGATGAATTATTTATGCTTTTAAATTAATTTTAGAGTTTTCAGTGTAAGTGTATACAAGAACTAACGTCAATAACATCAAATTAAATTTAAAATGGGTAAGAGAAAGTTATGCGCTGTCTCACACCAGATTTGTTTTGATGTGGAATAACGGCCTACATTTCCTAAACGTTGGTCAAATGACCATAAAAATTTAATAAAATGAAAAAAGGCTTATTGGAACAGAAAATTTTGTCATAGGTTAACATTTTTTTATTTCAAGCAAGACCCAAAAATTGTTTTACAATAATTCAGTAGTTCAAAAAGGCCTGGGGATAACACATTTATGTGACTCCCCTCTAGAATGAGTAATCCTCTAACACCTATGAGGGAGCCGACGAATATTTTCTTACAGGACGTTTTCCCATTTCTTAATCAGCACATGGGTGAATTCTTGAAGAGTTTATGCTGCATTAGGACGTTTGACGGCCATTACATAACTTCAAACTGATGGTCTCTATATACATTTCTGGCGATTTTGACTATATGTGGGCACGAATTATAGTGCATAAGTATGAAACCAGAACCCATACCATAACTCTTCAAGGATATGCTCAATGTAGATTCTAACATATAACTTCCCAGGTTAGTGAGGTACTCAATACTATTTCCGCCCCAGACCATCACCGATTCACCCTCAAACCGGTTCATTTCTTGCGCCGATTTGATACTAGACATGAATTCGGCCACCATAGTGAATAACGCGATTCGTCGATTTCCAGTTGCGAAGCTGACAGTAATATGGTCTAGGAGAAACCTTGGTCATATTTGTCTGTGCTGCTTCGTGAAACGGATAGTGTGGTTTTTAAACCATTCTTTCTTGGTATTTTTCTAATGGTCTAGTGCTGCCCGAGATCATTCAAGTTTGAGCGGTGGCAGAGTACGATTACGAATAGCACAACTCGTAATATACATGTCTTGATTAGAATCATTTTGCGCTTATAACCCGTCTAGATTTCCTTTAGTACTCACTGGTCAAACGAAAACAGTTTGGCATTTCGCTGGCGACATATTGAAATTATCGCTCTTCTTGAAACAGGACACGAGCCCACGCGGTTCCAATTATATTTAACTGTCCAATTTTTACCCTTCACTTGATTTAATTACGAACAAAGCGACCGATATTAGCTGTCTTCGTGAAAACCTTACTTTTGAATCTTAATTTATGTTTGTTGATGGAGAAAGAGTTGCTGTTATTTATAGTAATATTTTTAAAACCATTCGACATTTTGTAGAAAATGTAGGCCGCTCAAAACATTGTCTCTCTAATTAAAGTGAGTTGTTTATGTGCTGTGAAAGTGGTTGGCGAGAAATAAATAATTATTATAAAAAAACGTTCTAACATAAAAAATTAGGAAAATATTTTTTACACTAGATCTACTGATGTATATGGGCTAAATAATTAAATAACGCTTCCTATACGTTAAATGATGATAGATTAAACTAAATAAGGTGCCATAGCTTCAATATAAACGTTGCAATAACTATTTTTTCCCGGCTTCGATTGATGTAGTGATTAGCACGTTTGCTTCTACGCTCAATGGATGCGAGTTCTAACCCGATTGAGGTCGATCAATTTTTCGGCGAAGAAAATTTAAAAAACATGCCTCTTCGCGGAAAGGAAAATAAAATCTAAGGTTATGGCTCACTGTGATGTATGGCACGTTAGAATCCCTACTAGGAATGGAACCCCTTCCAGATCCAACAAAATTCTTATAGACGTGACGCAATGACGATATCAGTTGAAACCAATTCCGAAGTCTGTCACAAAACAAAATTAAAAAATCTTTCCACGCAGTTGTTAAGAAAACCATTGGGACGGTTTGGCTTTTGTATGGAGCTTTAATCAATAGCGAATTTTTAGGAGCAAGTAATTTGTTTAAACTAAATACAAAGAAAAGCATAAAACAGTTGAAGTTGAATAGATTGACGAATAATATTTGATTAAATTTTTCAATTTTATATAACTAAAATTAAGCACATCTAAAAACTTAAATTATATTATATATTGTAATGATTCGGGTTAAAAGTATGTATATTAATTTGTTAACCATTTTAAAACTGCATCTTATAAAGAAACCGTTAAAAACTAGAACGGTGAACTAATACCAGTTTCTATTAAAACCAACAAAAAATTATCAAACGTAGACACTTGAAAAATAAAACCATAATTAAAGAGACAATTAATAAGAGGATAAAAGATAACAACTGTTAAGAAGTATTAATAACATATCTCACTCTTTATTAATGATAACAATTGAAGATAAGGATGCTGGCGCTTTTATTAAAACTCGGTTTAATTCAATGTTGCGTTAGTAACACAATTTGTCAAAGAGGGCGTCAAGTATTTAAAAGTCTATCATCTTTACTTTATTTAATTTCGCCATAAGAATTTTATAATTTATTTAATTGTTGACTTTGACTAAATTAAATTTAAATTGTATTATTATTTATGAATTTTGCGAAATTTAGACTTGTGCCTCAAGCTTGACGTGGAAAAAAACATTTGATAAGAATTTTTGCGTTTTATTATATTTTAGTGGCACATTTTTGAATAAAAAATTAGTTAAACTTAAACGTTCATATATAGCATTTAGTTACATTGCACATCCAAATTCCTCTTATCCTAAATTAACGCAATTATACAACATTTGTTAAATATGCGGGTAAAATACGATTGTTAGTTCTAAATTTGTTGACCTTAAATAATTAAAGAACTTCGAGCCTGGTTAATATTTTATTTTTCATATAAAGTAATTCTTTTAAATATCAACAATTTCGTCTTTAAATTATAAAATGAATATTATTAAAATCATTCTTTGGTTTTCATCAACTTAAATATTTAAATCAATCTATGTTCGCATAAAATAGAACTTACCACGGTGGCAAGACATTTTGTTTGCTTCAATGTAAACATAAGAAGATGATATTTACTTCAAGTCAAATCGAATGGTTAAATTTGCATTTACGGAAATTGAGTCATAAAAATAATAGTTTGTTTTTAGTCAGAAATAACCGAGGGCTTTTTTTGTTTAGGTTATATATTAATTGGCGAATTCTGTGACATCCAACGATAAAATTAAAAGTGATTCTATTCCAGTTATTTTATGAAGAAATGAATCTAATAAATGTAACGGATTTATTTTTGTGCTACTATTGAAACAAATTGTTTGGTCAGCTTACAAGTTTTGTTTTTACATTTTTATATTGGCAGATTTAAGTGTCTTTGTGATGTAACGAACTCTGAAAATAATTGATTTCTGCCAAAACTAGAGGATGCAACCTTCCAGACAGAGCCAGATTTAAGGCAGAGCAAAAGATGCTGTAGCCCCGGGGCCTCCCCAAAATCTGTTTTTGGACATTTAAAATATGTTTTGTCTATGTTTGCTAATGTGACTCACATAATAAATTACTTAAGAATATGCCACGCCTATTTCATTTTACATTACTTTAATAATTAGAGAAGCCTCCACGCTTTGACTGCTTCGAAGCCTCCACATCTTTAAATCCAGCCCTACTTCCAGCATGTGTGTAATTGAATGATATCTCCTGAAAATATTTCAGGAAATGTAGAAAACAGCTTGGGAAATAGAATCTGCGGCAGAGAAGCGCCTGACTATATATATATGCGACGTACTGTTTGGAGAGGTATTAGGCTACGTTATGTGAGTAACTAATTTCTACAATTTAACCTTCTGGTCCAACCACTACTAGAAATAATTTTGATATTCAAAGTTTTTTTATAATTGACTAATTAATTGTTGATTGAAGACCCTAAACTTGCAATCGTAGAGACAGTTGTAACTCAAATTACACTTTTCTATATATCCGAAGCATTTTATTAAATAAACTTTGTGTATAGTGAATTTTGTTTAAAATATTTAATTAACTATTGTTTAACAATCTAAACTTTATTAGAAGTAATATTTGTATATAAAGAAACCCGTTAAAATATTGTTTCCAATAACATTACTCCTATTAACTTTATTTTATCCAATATTATCTATATTATCTATAGTTTAAACCCGATATGATTAAAGCAATTCGGGAATGCTCTTTGGACGAAAAGATATTAATTGCCCTTTGTGTTTTATAAGTGGCGATCAGTTTCTCAGATTTATTTGAGAGCATATCTATGTAGCACATATAAGAATTGATTCAATATACTTTTGCTTATTAGTGAACTCTTCATTTATCAATTCCAATCAGTTACCACGAATCCTACTTATCCTCACAGATAAGTAAATAGTAATAATCAATTATTGATAAAACAGTTTAGATAACCGAAGCCCTTTTATAAAGGCGTTGAAAACTTAATTTATACTGTACTTTTGTAGTATCTGCATAGACAAGGTTAGTTTTTGCGAGGCAGCCTAAGGCGTTATACCTATTTGAATTCGACTTCTAAAGACCATTATCACTGCTATGCGGAAACTCGTGTAAGCTCGTGGGCCTTCCCCGAGATCAGCACAGGAGAATGGGACAACTTAAACCAGTTCTCGTGTCCGAAACCCGCAGAAAATATTGCAGACTGATAAGGATTTCAAACTTCGAGTTGAAGGCGCCACTAACTCAAGTATGCATAGGATATTTTTAAGTATCCTATGCGGACTTGTGTTAGTGGTGCTTCTAAATCCACGTTTTAAATCGTTATCAGTCTGCCATATTTTCTGCAAGTTTCGGTTACGGAAACTCAGTACTGAGCTGGCGGCTTTACACTAAATGGAGTAACCCAATTCTAACAGCATTTTGCTATTGCCGTTTGTAGTAACGGATAGGCGCTAATGCTTTAAACTTGGTATTCATTTGGTTACAGAAGGTTCCAAAAGTTAGAATTGTTATTTAATAGTATGTCAAAGATTTTTGGTCATATTTATAATTAATTCTTAGAATAAGTAAATCGGATGCATTTTTCGATTTCAAGAGGTGCTTATACTAGGACGGTCTCAAGAAGCAATTTAGATTTAAGTTATATAAAAATTGTACAAATTATTTTTTCTACATCTACATTGATAAGTTTTTATTTGTATTTGAAAATTTAATTTCATTGTTTAAAAAATGGTACGAAGTGGGGAAAATAGACTTTTTTAACGAAACTATTTTAATATTGTATTTTTTTAAGATTTAAGGACACTTTTCATAATAAATTTAAAGTGACTTATCTATTCAATTGCAATTATAGAAGTTAAACTTATTTTTGTGGGTCAGGAATTAAAAACAAATAATGCAGAATATACTCCAAATGTTCAAAAACGAAACTATATCAATTTAAGAGTTTATAAATAATTCGTCATTTTGTGATTGGGATGGATCTGATCTTTTACTTTTCGACAAGGGGAGGCGGAGCGAATAATCACTCAGACCTCCACAAGAAAGTTCACATTTCTATTTCTACTTCTACTCAAGAAAAAAGCTCAAAAATTTTGGTTTACGTGGTTCAAAAGCTCATAAATATACTGCATTATTTATTTATTGATTGTTGCATGTTGAGAAGGCCAGTTGCTAAAGTTACCTGTAAAACAAAGTAATCATTAATTTATTATAAAATGGATTATGAAACTATTAAATAACGACACATAAACAAATATATTATCTGGCAATGGTTAACCATAAACACAAAAAATGATATGGCTGGACTTGCCCCTGCGCACACTGCATTAAAAGACAGAAAATATATACAAAACATACTATTTTTTTGCTTCTCTTTGACGATTATACGGCGAGTATGCTGCCACCGGTGGTGTTAGGTTCATGCACGCGTAATATCGTCCATGAAGGTCGATTACCTTATCTAATGTATTGGTGTATGTTCGATTTTAAATGACTACCCCTCATACATAGCATAGTTATATAATTGAAACGAATATAAAACATATCTTCCAAATTTCTAATGCAAGTAAGTTTTCAACTATGACATTGCTTATATTTTTTGTAATATTTATTATTTGTTTCTGAATTTTGAAGCCTGCTAGTTAATTACTTGTACAAGAAATTATTATATATGTTTTTATAATTTCAGCACTATGCTGAATTTTATTCACTGCTGAAAGCACCAGATACCAAGAAAAATGTACAATATAAATATCAGTTTTAGATGCGGATAATGTTAAAATGCATTATGTGGGATTATGGGAAATTCAAGTGTGTAGAAGCCCATCTCTAAGTTTTATTAAGTAAAGACGCAATTATGTTTAACTATTTGCTTCGCACTTTTATCGTAATTAATTATTTGTTTCTGCTTAAAATTAATAGTGCCGTACTGATTTAGAAAATTTAATCTATAAATATTCCTTTTAAATTAAGATTTAGTGCTTGTAACTTTTATTAAATAGTCAATCTGGAGATAATTTTATCTGCGGCCTTCACTTGTTTGCACATACTAATTTCGGTAATTTAATTGTTGCTTTACACAATACCTTTTTTATTTAATTTTAGCTTAGTATTAATTTTGCGCTTTGTATCAACTTATCAACTGGAAATTAATGAAAAACCTTTCAGAGAGTTTATTTAGTTCTAATCGCTTTTCTGCTAGGTAAAGTTAAAGCGTTATAATTTATTTCATTCATATTGATTCAATTTATTTGTGATATATCACATGTATTTGTTATCCAATGTTGTGCATTAACAAATGTTTAATATTACATTGTTTGCCTTTCTTCATTTTATGAATATGTTAAATTTCAGGTTTAACCTGCGACTCAAAGCTCTATTTAATTATTTATTTTATTTAACAATTGAAAGCAATAGAATTTTATGTTACAACAAGATCCTTGACTATAAGATTATCAATTTTAGAGTTGTATAATTTGAAATGATGGACATAAGGTTAGACATATAAATTTTCAAAGTAATTTATAAATCATGAATATCTTTGGAATACAAAAAAATTACTATACAAAAATAGTCAAGCAATCGACGGTGCTGTATTAGTACTATTGCTATAAATTAGATTGTCTGACTTACTTTAGTACTTGCATCGTGTATAAGCGAGTATAAATAAATTTTTACGGGACGTATATAGAAGAAAACCTCATATGTCTACAAATACTATAGATCACTGACTTGGATGAAATTAGTTCCAAACATTGCAGTCTTGCAAAAATAGACTGCCTTATTAACCCCAGCCCTTTTGCCATTATTTTTCCTACAAATTTATCAAAAATACATTGCTCATATGTCGTTTTTCAAATTACTAGTTTATCGTACGCATGGCCTTTTTAGTAATAACGAACACTATGCAATTAAAAACCTTAGTCGACTTCTTGATAATGACAATTTTTAACTATAGTAACTTCAATTGTCTCAATTAACAGAATTCATCCAAGGTTAGCTATATATCAATAGACCCTTATATAAATTATTTGCTTAAGGTAGAATTTATCAATAATTAATTTCAAACCAAGAAAAGCAAAGGGGTGGATGCACTGTTTAAGAAGTAAAGGAATTATGCAAATATTAAGATACAGTTAAAGATATAGTAAATATGTTCTTAATTTATTTTGGTTTATGATAATTGCGGTACTAAATCAGAACATTTTTAATTTGTTTCATTATTTGAATTAGATGTGGCCTTCTAAAAATATTAACCTCATAACAACCTCCTTTAAAACCTTCAGCAAGAATTGTTTTTGTCATTAATAATAGGTACTTAGTGAACTGTCTATAAAATTATATTGAATATGTTGCAGTAACTAAGTTAAAAATACATTTGTCTTATTAATTCTATTTAAATTTTACTTTTAAATTGAAAATTTAAAAAAATTTAATACGTAAATATTAGAAAATTTCGCTTGATCAGGAATCGAACACTGGTGCTCCGGGTTTGATATCTGGTGAGCTATTTCTAGCACGCCTAATCTCGCTTTACTTATTGTTAGTTTAATATAACAGCCTTTAACAATTAAAATTAAATACATAGAAAACCTCAATTTGGACCGTAAAGCAAGCCCGGTGATGCTAAAGTTGGCGCACCAGAGATCAAATCTAGAGGGGCGGTGTTTGATTAAGAGCCAAGCGAATTTTTCTAATATTTACACTTGTGGACAATAAAATTCGGGTGATAACTTAGTATTGTAATTTGCCTTAACTTTCCATGGATACTATTTTTTATATATTGCGCAAACTGTGGAGTTAACAAGAAATTTTTTGATTAAATCGAATAAATATCGTTTGTTTCTATAATAATATAGTTTTGAAATAAAAGCTAAAATTTATGAAAATAACACGAAATAGTAAATTGGTACCTGGATTTTATTATGTACCAGTATAAAAACTATTAGAATTAATCATTTTCCATATTTAACTACCCCTACTATATATAGGTAGTATAAGCATATGATTTAATTTATACATATTTCTCATATGCAATTTAGTTTTAATTACTTATACCGCGTGTCCAAGAATGAAATAAAATTGATATTTGCTTTTATGTGAGGAATCAAAGAAAAGCCGAGAACAGCAATTGCTGTTTGGAGGGTGACACTTTTTGAGGCGCTCTTCACCAACGTAATCGCTAGCAACGCTCTGGTTCAAAACTTTAAATGATACTCTGAAATGTAGTGTAATCTTTGAAAGGGTATAAAAAGTTAATAAGTTGGCCCATTTGAGAGTTATTTAGGGTCAAATTTCTAACACGATCAATTTTTCAAAAAAACAGAAAACGTTCAAGATTTGAAAATGTACGTCTTATAAATACTTTCAACAAAATTATTAAATTTGACTTTAGTCTATTTTTATACGAAAAAGACTAATAAGCATTTAAGAGACGCTAATAATAGTCAAGGAACTCAATGGGAAGGTTTTACAAAACCTAAAAACTGCAAAACAAATACTCATCTGGGTTAGGCTAGTCCAGTAATCAGTAGAACAAAGTTGCCAGCTTGCGAACGCAACAGCATATTTATATATAGTGGGGGGAGGGGCAAGAGCAAGCTCCATTTGTGCGCGCATACATTAACAGTAACTGTAACTTCCAAAGTTTCAATTTAACAGTTTTTCGGTTTATTTTTGAACCGAAAAAACGTAAAACCAAATTTGGAAATTTTATTGAAAATTCTTCGAATCAAACACGTTTGCGCCTTGAATGTTTTATGAAATTCCAAATAGGAATATTGATTCTTAAAAATTGGCAATCTTGAAACCTTGGCCTTAAAAATAACTACCAAATGGATTAACCCATTAACCTTCATCTATTTATGAAGGGCGCCAAATAAAAGATTTGTGTTGGAACTCCTCAGTGAAGGATGTGTTCCCTTTCAAGTAAACATCGACTTTGGTTTTTCTTGGATTCCTTAGACAAAAGTAAATGACAAATTTATCCCTACAATGTTTTTGATAAATCATGTATCGAAATGTAATTTTCTTCGTTTTAAATTCGAAAATCTGTTATTAACTGAAATTTACTCAAGTTTGTGAGTTAAATTTTATCCTACAAATGTTAATCAGAGGAATTTCTATACGATCGACAAACGAAAAATGTATCTGCCGATAGAGTGTTCCATGTGTAAAAGATTTTACGACTCAAATACAAGATAATTAAGACGGATAATTAAATATCAGTTAATTTCTCGAGTTTTCAAAGATATATGCTATTTAATTACCCACTTAAATCAAATTCGGCATCAACTTTAGTTTAAAATTCTAATGGTGATAAACCAAAAAACAACGCTAAAGGTTTTTTTAGATATTAATACTTACTGAAGATAATTATCAACAACTGATACGCCTCTGGTGTATTTACCGTAAAATTTATTGTAAGTACATATATCGGTTACCTATATAAAACCTTAATATTAAGTTTACTAAAATTGTTACGTCGGAAATACCAAAAATACTTTTACAGTAGAGTTCAAATAAAAGATTTAATAACAATTAATAAACAAGCGGTATATTATCGAAGTTGGTTAATTATACTATTATAACAATTTGTACATTTGTAAATTTACATGGTACTTAATCTCTTATTTCTGTTGGTCAACGTAATCAATTTAGTAATTAAATCTAAAATTCAGAAATAGCATCAATCTATTGCTTCTTGATTAAAATTTAAAATATACAAAATTAGTCTGCACAATTTACGACGATATACATATTCTAAAATTATCATTTATTTGCAATCAAATACTTCGCTACTTCAAGTGTCTTTCACAACAATGACTTATAAATTCAAAAACACTACATTAGTAATGTTGAAGGTGGGCCGGATAGGCTGATTGAGACCAGGAAAAAGAGGGGAAAGAATAAGCCCTGATAATTAATCCAAGATCCCTTATACTCTAGTTGATCAAACTTCAATCTGTACATTCTAATAAATAACCATCAATGACGATTTTTGTCTTAAAATATTAATTAATAACGATAGAGGGAAGCTACATTACTTTTCATGAAACCTGCAACTAACCTTTCGAAGTGTCTGTTAAAAATTATCCGAAAAGTAAAAGTAACAAAGTTTAATAAAAATGTGTTAACCAGCCCGAGGAAATGGCAGTTTTATGTCTAAATATTTTAATTAGGAGCAACTTCGCAATGTTGAAGGGAGACTGGAAATTATAAACGTCTTTAGACCTTTGACTGCAAAATCTCACGCGAATTAGAAATATTATAAAAATACAAGTTCTTATTTAATCAGAAATTGAAACAATATATTTAAAATTTAACGGAAATTTTTAAATAATTTAGAATTATATTATAAAGAAAATAAAATCATAATGTACAGGATGATTGGCGAAAATATCATAATTAAGAATTTACATATTAAAAACCCAAATGTAAACCTGAAACTAAATAATTTTGTTGCAAGGAGTATACCAAATTAATGTGGTGAGGTAACGTTGTGGCGGTAAAATGCAGTGCATAAGGGAGAATGGCAATCAATTCAGACAATTTTTTAATATTAAAAAATTAAATGTGAAATTTAATTAAATAGAGGTACTCAAAATCGTTTTAAGAAGCTTTCGCTAGGCCTCCTAGATTAACAAATATGTGAATTTATAAAAAGTAGAAAATTCAGGCTATAGGTTTTGAATACATATCAAGTATGTTGTATTTTCAAGAAATGCAATTTAAGCTAATTTAAAATATTGAAGAATATCCCATTAAAAAAACATGTTTGATTTATTTCTAAAAATTGGTATACGATAGAAAATGTTTGACTACGTCAATGGATTCTATATAAAAAACTAGATAATAAGAATGAATTCATCTTTTAAATATTTTACGGAATAAAGTAGAACAAAATGATATTTTTCAATTTCGCCTTGTATCGCGGAAACAAAAAGTGATATCGGAATAAGTTTTCAACATTGTAAATTTTTTTACAAGTAATAAAGATTGTTGGAAACCGTAACTTCTTATTTTCACTGATAACGGAAATACCCTATTAACACCTAGAAAAGTGCGTACATGTTATTGTAACATAGAAATAGATACTACGTAGTTATTGTATTGCAAGCGTTGAAGATGACAAGGATAGAAAGTTTTGAGTATAACTACTGTACTTTACTCATTCAAGAAATAGGAAGAAAGTGAGTTCACAATTTATAAACACGTTTTTATCAATATTTAGCGTGAATTTGTCTATTTATTATATAATTAATTAAGAGTGATAATTGATGGGTACGAAATTGTGTTGCTAGTATTTATAGCAAGTACATGTATTTTAAATACCATTACAATTAATATTTGTGTGTAATGTAGTCTACTGATAATATGTAATATGTAATATATAAATTTATACGCAATATAATCAATTAAAATATTTCATTATGTAGGTAATAGTGAGAAAAGGATACCCATGCAAATTTAACTTCACATGAATCTTCAGCAGAATCCTTTCCAGTTACGTTAGTATTTATTATTATGTATTATAATATAGGCATAGATAGAAAGCTATATGTTGACTTATTAATATTGTTCCACTTACATATACGGCCTTATTTCGACAACATATCTATCATCATAATGTGTTGCAATATATTTTCTATAACATAAATAACATAATTACATAACATTGCAAAAATGCTTACGGGGTTATATCTTGATTAGTATTGATTATTGAAGCATTATCTATTAAAATGTTTCCTTATCTCATAGAATATTATAATTCGACATTGGTTGTAGACAATTATTAATACGTTGAATTAAGACGGTTATTAACCCTTCATAATTGATTACGATGGTCTATGGATAGCACGACAAATATTTTTGTCACTTGATACAATTTTAAGTTGAAATTAAAAGAAATACAAATAAAGTACATCAAGTAATTATAGTTAAATGGTCAACAGAAAATGGCCATTTAAAATTATTCTCATGAAAATGCAAAAGTACTCAAACTTTATTTTAAGATGTTCTACGATATATATATATATATATATATATATATATATATATATATATATATAATTT
>JAHWXV010059605.1:0-10813 GCA_024586415.1 Phrixothrix hirtus | reverse complement strand
CAGATTGTAGATTTTGAATTTTTACAATTATAAATTGAATTTCAAAATTTAAAATTTTAAATATCAACATATTATTGAAGCGTTCAATATGTTTGATTAATTTATTATTTGCTTCGTTAAATAGTTTAAATAAACATTTTGTATTATGTGTTATATGATTAGGTTTCAATTTTAAATTTTGAAAAGGTATCCTTTCCCTAATCTTTAAAAATTGAACAATCAGAACGCTGCTTCTATGGATTATCCAACATACCAATGATATTTAACTACTTACCTCTCTAAAAAGGACATCTGCTACTATAGCGGTATTAATTTACATGCGTCGGAACAGTAAGTTGCCTTTCTACTCCCATACCCCGTGACTTTTCAATTTGTAGTGAAAACTACACGGGGAGACAAAGAATTTGCATTCTACTTGGTTATAGCTCAGCCGTGCGGGGGTGGTTGTTAACGAGGATCTCAGCAACTTTGGAGGATCTCACTTCATCTAGTTTAGTGGTCGGTATATATGTAAAATCGTTAGTTTGCGGTGGACGTCGTTTGTGCAAACGACGTCTTTCGGATTTCGGTCACGAAACTATTTTCGGCGGTATTAAGAAGATAGGTAACGGTAGCAATTTATTTACGGAAATTAAATGGCAATTGGAACATAAATTAAATCAAAATCACACTAGTCAATAATGGAAAATAAAATAAATATGACTTTCTGACAGCCGACAAAATAAGTTATTTACAATTATTCGCGTATGTATAGAAAGTCAGTATTTGTATGAGATTTATACGGCCACGAGGATTTGAAATTGTTGCGGCGTTGGAACGAGCGGTGGACGTAGCGTGTCCTGTCTCAGTTAAATCCAGCTTTCCTGATATGTTTGAATGCCAGATTCCGCAGTATGTTAGGAGATCTGAACACGAGCGCGTCGCTCTTGGCGCAGCCGTGTACGTAATTTATGCTGGGGATAAATATCTGATTCGAAGCATTAACGAATACTCGCGTCCTTCGTTGCAACTCAGTATCGCTAAGCGTCTCTACGGTTTGCGTCGGTTGCAGATCAATACTTAGCAACTCATCTGCAAATGACGGAATGTTTCCTATGACGGATGACTTTGGTAAAGCGTAGTTGTGCGTTCGCTATCGATACAACTCAATGCACGTCGACGATGACGGATGAAAGACGTCGCTCACAAATAGTTACAGAGCAACTTGTTTGTAATCAACCCAAAGGCGGCTTCGTTGTTGATTCAGCGGTGGTAACGCCGGGAGTACCCGGATCCCCGAGGTTATGTTATTCTACACTAGGTGTATCGTTGTTACAGAGCAACATGGAGTAGAACGTCGTTCTAGAATTTTTGTATACAGATCTATAGCATACGGCGTCTTCTAACGGTTTGTTAATATGAACGGCATTCGGGATTTTACAGGCTTGACGAGTTGAGAAAACGGTGGGCCAGGATCGCTGTAAAATACAATAACAAAATGGCATAACTTTACAGAAAAGCTTTTACGGTCTTCGCACTAGGCAATATTCCGTACAGAGTCTGATACGATGACTGATTTACAACTCGTGAAAGCGTCTTATTCATACTTAAATTTGTACTCGCGTTCTTTGTTCAGCGAACATACATTCGGACGGTTTTCTCTGTCTGCTATCTTATCAATACCGAAATAATTACATGTGATTGTGGTGATAGAGCCACTATCAAGAAAAACTGTGTTTCGGTGGTATCAAAAATTTAAATCAAGGATAGTAACTTATAAAGAGATTCAATCCTCCTTATGCATCGCATGAAACAAGTAAATCAAATTTTACATGAGCACTTAGGTACAATAAAGTATGTTCACGATACATTGAACATTATTTGACTGAGGCTCAAAAATAGGCTCGCGTGGAATGGTGCCGAGAAACACTTGAACGGTTCAACTCAAGAGCATCAAATTTTCTGCCCGAAATTACCAAAGATGATAAAAATTGGATTTATGGATATGAACTTGAAATGAAACAATAGTTGACTGTTAAAGCGTTCAAGAGCAGAGTTTTGGGCGTGCCGACATTTGCGGGGAAATAATGTTATAACAATTGGTTTAGTCGTATAAAAATATGTATAGGGCGTGAGCGGTAATATTTTTAAGACCACTAAAGTAATTTTGTTAATTCTAGTTATGGTTCTTTCCTTCTATCCCGAAATTAAAGTAGCGGCCATCGTATAAGGTGATTTAAAATTGAATACAAATATATTACAATCGGTTTTCAATATAAACTGTAATCCAGAATTTAAATATAAGGGTGTTAGACCTCAAAAGGGTCGATGAAAATCAATTTCTTCATTATAAATTTAAATGTCTTGAACTATTTACTTCTAATTTTCAGTCAAATTTAGGGCTTTTATGCCACAAAGTTATATCGTAAAATTAAAAATAATTACCCCTTTAGGGTAGCTTCAAAGATAAATTTTACTGTTTCACACCAATTGTTTTTGTTTTTATCAAAACATCACCTGTATACATTCAGTTCTACCATTTTTCCCCACAATTACGCATAATTTGCGTTTTAGGAACGGATTGCACTGATACTGTACATTTAAGATCAAGTAAAGTACTATGAAAAGCGAAACACCTTATTGATTTTGAATGAATGCTAAGGACGACCTGAACGTATTATCAAAAGGAGAAGAGAATAGGTTACTACAAGATATTAAAAGTGTCCTTTAATTTTATTTTACTAGATACTGATTGAACAATACCAACATAAAGTTGCTTTTAGACCCAAAATCGCTCAGAATCAGTCTACTTTATCGCGATGTAATAAAGCAATGATAATTAAATTTTTGCAACATTCTTTGATAAAAAAATATAAACAATCGGAATAAAAAAGTGAAGCATATTCCTTGAAACTCTTTTCGTTTTACGGTTTAATTTAGGGTATCCTTCAAATTTTGCTAAATAGTTATTACCGAAAATTGGATTTCACCGTTAACCATGAATATTAGATTAAACAAGAGCAGTATATAAACAACATCATATGATTTATACTTTCGTTTGTTTGAATTGAAAGCTAAATTTTATAAAATATTTTTAATTTTGTTTTTCAAAGGGTCTCTAAAATGAATTTTGCAAGACATATTCTAATTTCTAAGTTTAATTACATCTAAATCGCTGCGTTGCCCCAATTTGATCCTTACACTAATAACTTTCGAACAGAATGTACCTTATTTCGCAAAAAGCCCATAGGAAATTTTCTTGTAATATTCTTTGTTTGTTTATCAGTCTGATTATAATATAATAAAAACGTTCATTTTAAGTTTGTTATTTCTGTCCTCTTGTGATGACTTGTTAATAGAATGTTGTTGGTGTATACAAATGTCGGTGATGTAGCTGTAAATCTGGGACGTAACTGCAAAGTAATGATCTCAACTGTATACTCAAAGCATCTATATGATAACGTAAAATTATACTACATTAGTTCAGGCCGTAACACTATGGAAAGAGTGTATTTAGGGTAATTAATCCAAAGTTGAGAAGCTTGTAGTAGTGTCATAAGAAGATAGTAAAGTTTACTAATTCAAATTTAGGACAGTACTAGTGTCATCGAATATTACAAGTATCGATTATTTAATGACAGCATCGAAAAGTAGTTCCCAATAAATATATTCATTATGTTTTCAACGAATTCTATATGCTGTCAATGT
Source organism: Phrixothrix hirtus (assembly GCA_024586415.1). Lineage (NCBI taxonomy): Eukaryota > Metazoa > Arthropoda > Insecta > Coleoptera > Phengodidae > Phrixothrix > Phrixothrix hirtus. The sequence goes on along the minus strand of JAHWXV010059605.1, from coordinate 7,126 downwards.
TAGTTATGCTTTAAATGCGAAAATGCATATTTGACCGCAGGAAGGCAAAGCATATCATTTATTTGTAAATCTCACAAGTATCTGCGTGAACAGCAGGTGTAGTGGCTCATAAGATGTGTATTTAGAAAATTGGTATTTTAGTATTTAATTCAACTGTTTTCTTCCATGTTTCTAAATTTGTTTTTTATGGGTTTAACGGGTTTCCTAACTAAACAATATATTCTCATACATGAAAAGCTTGAATTAATGATATCGTTAAAAAATATAATAAATATATTTTTCTGTAGCAGTCTTAATAGACGCTCAATTTTTTAGTGTATTAATATTTAAAGTTTCCCTTTTTATTAGTAATAACAGCATGAGAGTTTCTGAGCAGCCCTAGTAACACCTTTAATCTTAGAATAAAGAATGAGCTGCTTTTGATACCAATATTCAACGTACCATGTAAACGTATACGAAAAATTGAAAATTGTGACTATCTATACTTAATTATATCGTTTAACGAATAATTGTTTAAATCATAAAATTTTATAATTTCCAAGCTTTTGGAAAAATGGTATATATTTTTTTCACATTAAAAGTGCTTTTGTTTGACTTGTATGCAAACATAGGGCTTTTTCGGAAACTAGCAGCCTTATTTTATAAATACTCGTTCGAGAACGACATCGTAACGTAACGATATTAATTTGTAACAACTTTTTATTGAAATCGTATTTTGTAACTGAATCATTAAGGTTTAATTCTACAACTACAATAATCGATGTTTTTAAGTCCGATAGCAACAAACAACTAATACTTTTACACTAGATGCTAAACATCTGAACTAACATATTGTAATAAAAATAAGAAACAATAGAAATCTTATGGAAGATTCTAGAAATATCCAGTCCTTTTTCTAGAATGAAATAGATGATATAATCCCCAAATGACACATTGCAGTAACCGATATCTGTCAGTTCAATTAGGTGAGCAATGAGTCATAGCATTACAATTTATTACATCATTATTATGAGCAATACTCTGGAATCTCCATCAGTATTATTCAAGAATCTATCTTTTATATATAAGCAGTGGATTAAATTATCTTAGTTAGTTTTTTTAGAATCTTGTACTGTTCATTACTGATATAAATATAAATAGACAGAAACAGAAATATAAATGTTTGCTGTTAGTGGATTGTGAAATAGATATTAAAATAAGTAAGTGTAGTATTAGTGAATATAACTAAACTTTTAAACACAATTAACTAGTTTCGTTACATTGGTGCCAGGTGTCCGATTTGTTTTTAAAAGTTGAACTCACAGACCATAATTAATTAAAAGCTAATGTTAATTGTTTTTATATGCCAGTAACAAGAGGTACCGTAAAACAAAATATGGACGCGTTGATGGAAATGTTGCAAAAGGTGCAGGATAAAATGGATTCCAATCAAGAAGAAATGAAATCCAATGAAACCAAATTACAAGAAAAAATAGAGCGCAATCAAGGAAAGATGGAATCCAATAAAACTAACTTACAAGAAAAAATTGATTCCAATCAAGAAGAAACAAAATTCAATCTAACTAAATTACAAAAAGAATGGTATCCCTAAATTTAAACCAAAATTAATTTCTTGAAGAAATTAAAAACAAGTTAAAAGAGGAAATATTATCAATTAATGCAAGCCAAAGTAAAATATAAGATGGAATGGAATCCAAACAAAATAAATTACAGGATCAAATTGAATCGAGCCAAAATGTATCAGAAGAAGAAATTACGAACAAGTTAAAAGAGGAAATGAAATACAATCAAAATAAATTATAGGATCAAATTGAATCAAGCCTAAATGCGTTAAAAGAAGAAATTACAAGTAATTTAAGAGAAGAAATAGTAGATGTTACGAATGAGATCGCTACAAAATATGAGGAAGTAACTAAAAGTGTCACGAACTACATCGAAAGTGTATTCTCCTTAACGTAAATAAATAACTCAGCATGCCTCAGAAGGAGCTGTCACTAGTTCCTCATGAACAACCAACCGAAGCAAATTTGCAGCAAGTTGAACACTTACCTGTTATTGAAAATGGTATGCTGAATACTAGAAGACACGTTAAAGCACCCAAGTATGATGGGAAGACGTCTTGGACCAATTATCATAAACGATCATGCAGCCGCAAAATCAAATAGACGGACAAGTGAAGAAAAGGCAACTGCCTTAATAGTGGCTCTGCGTGGGGATGCTTTAGACATTCTTCAAACAATACCAGACGATCTACAGAATAACTTCGATTATGCTGTGTCACGATTAGATATGCAATACAGAGATAAACATCTGCAACAGGTCTACTGTGCCCAATTAAGGAATCGTGTACCGAAGCTTGGACATAACCCCCACGTATTTGAAGCTGCAATTGCGAGCTAGTAAGACTACCATACCCAACGGCTCCAGAAAGCCTTGTTGAACAAATTGAGGTACAAACATTTGTCGATGGTCTTAGGGATTCTGAAACACAACGGGTACTTAGATTAGCACGTCCTTGCTAGTACGTTGACTCATGCATTAAAATTTGAAGCGGCCAAACAAGCGTCGAAGGGCCATGTTCGTGTGAGAGCCATTGAGGAAGATAAAACTAATGCTGAGAGTTTAGAAGAAGTGGTGTTAGGATTACTTAAGATGCAAAAGCGGACAGGGCATTAACTTCGATCCAGGAGGCGCAGTAAACAGGGGCATTCACTGAAAAATTGTCACAATTCTATGAGCAGTCCTGCTGATAATACAAAACACCAAGAAGTCACCATCCAAGTGGTATCATTTAAACACAAACCGGATAGTCTTTACATTAATGGAACAATCGCAGGAAGGAATTGCCAAATGCTGCTGAATACAGGAGCAACGAAGGCAATAGTAAAATCGAACGCTGTTGGGAATGGAAGATTACTGGGTTCACCGCTGCGATTACGTACAGCTACAGGAAATCATGCAACCGTACATCGTAAAATTATTTCAGATATTGAGGTCGGTTGTGGGAAGTTAACACATCGCCTGCTAGTTGCTGATCTTGAGGAACCTGTTAGATTAGATATAGATATGTCTGAGTTTGGCTTTGCGTTAAACCTAAAGAATCACGGGTTAACGATGAAGAGATTACCAAGAATCCCATGGATAAAATTAGTACTAGCAGAAGAAGTGACATTAACGCCTAGCAGTGAATCTATAGTTATGGACCAACCAGATGGCGATTTCCGGGTAGGATGTATAGGAATTTTAGAAACCAGCAACATAAATATTGGTAGGGGTATTCTCGTTGGAAGAGTGTTGATCGGGGACAAGGGAACAACGCCTGTTTGCTTAATGAATGTCAATACCTTCCAGACGACTCTAAAGAAGGACACTGAATTAGGATCATGCACACCTATCTCATCTGTGGTACCTTGCACAAAAGCTACAGCGAAAGATTTGCCTGTAAAAAATTTACGTAAACTGCATGCCACACTCGGATCCTTGGATAACGGGTTATCGCCTGAGCAAAGGATCAAAGCAAGTTAGTTGATCTAACGATATCTCGATATATTTGCCACATATAGCTGTTTGAAAGGAAGAACAAATGTTGTGATACACAAAATAAATACCGGCAATGCCCAACCAATACGTCAACGACCAAGGAGGCTGGATTTACCCAACCGAGTCAAAGTTGAACGGATAATCAAAGGCATGCCCCGCGTAAGGATAATAGAGCCATCTAGTAGTCCTGTGACATCGCCAGTTGTACTGGTTAAGAAGAAAGATGGCAAAACTCGATTCTGTGTAGATGACCGTCGATTAAACAATGTGACCAAAATGGGCAGCTATCCTCTACCCAGACTTGCCGACACTTTAGACACGCTCTCCGACTCCAAATGATTATCGGCTTTGTATATGAAACGTGGATATGGGCAACTCGTATGGATCCTGAGGACCGGGAAAAGACAATATTCTCTGTTGGATCTGGTCCCTGGTAGTTCACTTCGATGCCTTTTGGCTTGTGCAATGCACCAGAGAAGTTTGAAAGGCTAATGGAATTGATCCTGAGGGGGTTTCCTTGGAAAACATGTCTAGTATAGTTGGACGATGTTATAGTTATTGGAAAGTGCTTCGACGAACACCTAAAAAATTTTGTAGAGGTGTTTCAAAGACTACGAAGTGCACATTTACAACTTAGTCCGAAAAAGTTCAACACGTACCAAAACAAAGTGAAATACTTTGGTCAGGTTAGTCTCTGAAATAGGTGTGTTAGCTGACCCGGAGAAAATTAAGTTCATACGAGAATGGCCGCAGCCAAAAGGTGAACATGAATTAAGAAGCTTTTTGTGGTTATTCACTTACTATTGTCGATTTCTACGTGGATTTGCAGACATATCAATACCACTTACAAAACTTACTGAATAATACCAGCCACACTTATTGAGTAATAGCTTTCAGGAGTCATTTGAAACACTGTAACGGTCATTGATAACGGCACCTATACTCAGTTATCCTAGAATATAAACAAGGTTTTTTTAGATACCGATGCTAGTTACGTCAGCATCGGTGCAGTGCTATCGCAAATTGAAGACGCACAAGAACAAGTAATTGGGTATTTTAGCGAAGTGTTGTCCAAACTTGAGGGGAACTATAGTGTTACGCGCAAAGAATTGCTAGTCATGACAAGTGTCGTTGAACATACTTAGAAAAGTTGAAAACATTCTTATCAACCGTACTGCTGTAAATAATGATGACTGGATCCCAGATAATATTAAACAACATAAAGAAAGCTACACAAACCTAAAGGTGCCATTAAAGTGGAAGAATGAATGTCGAAGACCAGGTTGTGAGGAATTTATCTCATTTAATCCCACTGTTAAAGCAGATTTGTCCCAATGGGTCTTCTTGCAAGTTCAGGATGACTTTTCGAAAAGAGCTCTGGAAAGTGATGATGGAAGTAAAAGACAAACGCAGTTGGTGGTTCCGAAAAACAGTGTGTTGAAAATTTTACGACAGCTGCGTGGCGGTCGATTAAGAGGACATATAGGATTGAAGAAAACTCTGGAAGTGTTCGCGAAAGATTTTACTAGATGAACTGGAAGGATAATGTTAACGAATGGTGTTGAAAATCTGTAATATGTGCATCTGTGAACGGTCCGTTGATAAGGCGAAAAGCACCGATGCTGTAATATAATGTGGGTAGTCCATTTGAAAGAGTTGCCATCGATATAGCTAGTCCATTTCCATAAATCGTGGGAGGAAACAAATTCATCTTGCTTGCAATTGACTATTTTAGTAAGTGGACCGAAGCATACGCTCTACCTAATCAAGAGACAGTTACAGTGCCCAAAACCTTGGTGAAAGACATGTTTAGTCGTTTTGGGTTTCCTTTGCAACTACATTCAGACCAAGGAAGAATTTTGAGTCAGACTTGTTTCAAAGTTTCTGTCAGCTATTGAAGATACTAAAAACTAGAACAATCATCACCCACAGTCAGATGGAATGGTAGAATGCATGAATCGAACAATGCGAAAATATTTGTAAAAGGTTATCTCGGACCATCAAAGAGACTGAAACCAGTACTTGCATCTGTTCCTGATGGCATATCTACCAGCTGTACACGAAAAGACAGGACAGATCCCAGCTAGACTGTTACTTGGGCGTGAAATAAGGCTTCCATTTGATTTGGAGTGTGGTTTTAAGCCTGTAGAGGAGAAGATCGTTGGAAATACGTTCTCTGAAAGCTGCGAAAGAAATTAAATTCCATACATGAGAGAGTTTGCAATAACATCCAGATTGCAAACGATCGAAAGAAAGTCCAGTATGATATAGGTTTCAAAACGGGACGATTCCAACCCAATGGTCTAGTCTGGTTGTACCAACCTCAGAGACCACGAGGTCTATCCCCAAATTGCAAAGGTCTTGGGAAGGTCCCTATAAAGTGATAAAAAGGATCACGATGTAATATACCAAATTATGAAATTCCTCAGAGGAAAGCCCAAAGTGGTTCACATGAATCGGTTAGCCCCATACGCTGGAAGTAACGCAGAAGCGGAACAGCAAGGGTGTGTGCAAAAGGTGAACCATTTTGAATTGGAAGAATTATAAGTCAAGAATGGCGAACGATCATTTACTGACTTTATGACTACCTATTCGGGACACCACAAAGCTAAATTTGGGGTTACCACTGAGGAGCACAGAAATCTGTTAGATTTACCAGAGGAGTACTCCTTGGCCCATTGTGTCGCTAAGGACGTCCGAATATCCCGTGGTAACGTAATTGGGTTTAAAAAGAGGTATGATGGCGTAGAAGAAATACTGCAACAAGAACTAGAAATTGGAAAGGCATGTCACCTGCTACGCCGTTACCGCCAAGGTATGCGAAGTATTTACCGCTTAGTGGCGAAAGCATTATCTCATCAAAAGCCACATTATGAAGACTTGCGGAAGGCGTTATGGTATTTAAGGAAACATATTTGTGCCGGCGTCAGTAGAAAGTTAGCTGTAACAAAGCTCGGCTGCGGTCTAGAGCAGTTTAATTTGCGTGTGGTACGTAACATGTTGGGGTTAGTATTTTGAGGACCTAGCGTCAAGATTCTGGTGTGTAATAGGAATCCAAATGGAATTCCAACAGCGGAAAAATCCGGGGACTACAATTTCTTCAACAAATGGGGCTGCAAGCATGGATCGCAATGCAGAGTACAACACCCGCCAACGTAAATAGAATCATCGTAGGTGCAAAGTCCAAGATCAATGTTACTGGACGTAACAGTCTTAAGGAGGGGGCAATGTAACGAACATTAGAAACAATAGAAATATGATGCGAGATTCTAAAAATACCCAGTACCATTTTCTAGAATAAAATTGATGATGTAATCCCCAAATGACTCACTGCAGTAACCCATATCTGTCAATTCAATTAGTTCAGCAATGAGTAATAGCATTATAACTTATTACATCATTATTAGAAGTAATATTCTGGAATCTCCATCAGTAATGTTCTAGAATTTTTCTTTTATATACAAGCAGTAGATTAAATTCTCTTAGTTAGTTTTTTTTAGAATCTTGTACTGTTCAATACTGATATAAATATGAATATATATATGTATATATATATATATATATATATATATATATATATATATAT
>JAHWXV010059517.1:0-13289 GCA_024586415.1 Phrixothrix hirtus | reverse complement strand
AAGGTTGCCAAAGTGCAGTAACTTTAATTTGAAATATCTCGCTAACGGTTGGCGATAGCGAAAAAAGTTATACCACATTTTCTGCTTTATTTTCAATTTCATACCACCTGTTACAAGGACGAACGGTATTTGCTTTACACCCTGTATATGGCTCTGATGCTTTGAGCGATGAAATGGTTAGGCGATGATAAAGACTTTTTAAGGGAAGCAGACAAAATTTGAATGATAATGGTGAAGGGGACCGTAAATTATTTGAAAATACTTCAAATAAAGACAAGGTCAATCGTATCTTAAATAAGCAAGTCAAGGGCATCGATAGCTTAACAGGCTGGTAGGTCATCCCACTTGTTCCAGTGTGTCAGTCTGACTAGGCTAAGTTCTGCATTATTTATATAGAAGAAACAATAAAATAGACGTTAATCGCATTTTTATTCTGTTTATTATAATTTGAGGTGTTTTCCAATAAGTTTTATTAAGGCATTAATATTATTTCACATTAATTTACAGAATTTTAGAGAAAAATTATGTTTTTTGCGATGATTTTTGGAAATGTAGTATTAGTTTAAATACCATTCAAAACATTTGAATATGATGGTCAATATATTACTGAATAATCATTCCAAAATGAAAAATAATGACGAATTGTTTAACACAAAAGTGACAAAAGCAATAACCCTCAAAGTACACTGATTGTTTTAAGTATAGTATAGATATTATATAATCAGTCATACTCGAGCGTATACAACACATTCTTTCAACAATAATCAACAATATGGCAATGATGGGTATTAATTATTTTTGTATTTCCCGTTATTTTTGAGATATATAGTTTGATCAAAAATTATTTTTATCATATTTAATAAACGAATTTATCCGTCGCTATGGAATATTTTAGTTTTACCTACATATTATTTTCAAACAAGTAAATTTAATAGTCATTAAAGTTATTTAAAATAATATTTTATTAACTGATTCAATAACTGTTTTCAGAGCAACACTTAAAATTAATCAATTTTTAATAATACTTTATTTGCAAAGAACTTTAATGAGATGCGCGTCATTTAGCTGTTCTTGATATCAAAATTTATCTACGTATACTATTTAGTCTTGTTCTTTTCTAAGTTTTATTATTTTATTTTCACTTCTGTGCAATTGATATTGCATTATGTTTTAATAAAAGTTATTATTATACTTCAAAATAAAGTTTCTTTGTTCTATTGCCATTTAACATGTAGTAAAGTATTACCTAGCGAGTGTGACTCACCATTTCCTACCTATGGGCCTGTTAAACTACCGATGGCCTAGGCTCAGTTTATAACTAATGAAAAGTCGAACTGTAATAGATACATCAATACATTATTCTGAACCTCAAACCGAACAACAAAACCTCAAAATGTGTCAGCCACCATATGCTCGACTTCTATGGCAACAAGTGTCTGGTAGCAACCTACTTCCCACATATGTGTGATTGGTATGCATCGTCAGAATTTAATTTCTGAGCATGTTTCTTATATGAAAAAGGAGCAATACACAACTGTGATTTAGCCACATAGATCTGTAGATGGATTTATTTAACAGACAAACAGTTATGTTTTTGCTTGTGTCCGAAGTTGGAAATTGAAAATCATTGTCTCGTATAAATAAAATAAATATTTGCAACGATTTAAATATTTTTTTCATTTTGTACAGTCCTTATCTATAAAATTATTCTAATTTTCATCGTTAACTCTAAGATATATTAATAGTCATAAATAAGTATTTAAACATAATTATATTTTTAGGCGCAGTTGATATAAGATACCGTCAGACTCTTCCACCAACTAAGTCTCCAATTTATATTGCAATTCGAAATTCTGCACCTACACCGCTTCCAAGATCTAGATTTAGCGAAAGAGTGGCAAAATCATATGAAAACCAGATTGACGAAGTTAATAATGACCATAAAACTGCTTCTTGCGAACAACTACCAACTAAGAATCCATTCGAGGAAGAACAACTCAAAAAACCGCATAAACCTAAGAGAATTAGACGAAAGAAGCGAAGAGCACCACTTCCTCCAAACACGGTTTGTATTTTATGCACTGAAAATCTTTTCAGCTTTCCTAACTGTATTAAAGTTTGTTGATATTATACTAAAGGCAAATAGATAGAGTTATCAGTTTTTATTTGCTTTAAGTGTTTTGGCAGTTTTTACAATGTTTTTTATTTTTAACGAATTTCAATAATTATCTATTATTATGAAGCTATTTTTATTACAGATACGGGAAGAAGGTGACAGTGGATATTTAACGGCTTCATCTATGCATAACTATTCACAATGGAGTCTTACTTCAGTAGAAACAGATATATCAACGTATTCGGAGAACGATCAGGAAATTCTCAATGAGGTTGATGAAGAAGTAATTGCTATTATGAGTAACATCACCAAAGAAATTGAAAAAATGACTGATACTATTGAAACCAAAGAAATGAGTAATGAAAAAATATGTTCTAATACTCCTTCCTCAGAAACTAATGAAATTGACAAAAACCTTCCTACTGATGAAGTTATTACTCCAGTTGATCAAAATCTCCCTACTGATGAAGTTATTATGTCAATTGATGAAAATCTTCATAGTGATGAAGTTATTTCAATTGACGAAACTCTCCCTACTGATGAAATTCTTACATCAATTGATGAGCATCTTCCTATTGATGAAGTTATTACTTCAGTTGATGAAAATTCAAATATTGTAGAGAAAATTGAATTCAGCAAAACTGTAAGTGATGTCTGTGATAATGAAGAAAAAGAAGGGGAAGTCATTGAAGAAATATTTACTTCTAGTGAGGTAGGTGAAAAGCTATCTTCAAATAGAAAGAAAACTTCTGTTACATATAATTCCAATGACAATCTACAACATAGTGATTCTTTGACAGATATCTTGAAGAATATTGAAATAAATGAATATATAGATTTAGATAAAAATGAGAATGAAATACCATCTAACCTAAAACAGAACAGTGAAGTAAATTTGATACTAAATACTAAGTTAGAAGGATAAATAGAGTAGAATTCTGAAAATTTATGTGAGATGGTTTAAATTATATTGCACAAGATTATCTTACAAAAATAGTTTTAAATTTGAACTATTAGATAATAAATGTACAGAAAATTAATGGAACTCTTGTTACAACTAAAAAGTACTAAAATGTTGATATTTAAATTATGCAAATGTACCAATGCCTAGTATATTTGATTCTTCACTTATCATTGCTATGATTTATGTAGATAAAAATATATTTATTCAGATATGCCATATGTATGTATATATAACTATTTTATAACAGAATAATTTAATTAATTTTTATTTAAATAGTTTTTTGTAATATATATTGTTTCATTTAAATAAAAATAATTTATTTACAAAGTAATATTTAACCTTTCGACGAGTAGATATTATTGTTTAACAATGATGAAGTTATGTGTACGTACATTTTATAATTTGGTACACAATTTACTAATTGCAGAGCATTGCTTTCTGGAACATAAAATTTAAAAAATAGTTAAAAATTAATTAACACTTTGAATTTTAACTTAATTTTTTGATAGTTTAATTAAAAATACTGAAATTTTCATATAACTACTTAATTATAAAGAATTAACTATTAATAAGCAGTGTTATTAAACTGTCTATTGTATATTTTAGCATGTTTCAATTACAATTAAGTTAAATCAAAGAACAAATATTATATAATGCTCATCAGTTAAAATTTAAATTAAAACATACCTATACAAAAATTAAACAATGTATTATGTACTACTTTTCCATTTGCAAAATTTCTTAAAATGTTAATCATTTTTAAATTAACTAATTACATATATAAATAGTACATAATATGATATACATATGAATTCCAGATACTTACGCACATATTTAGATTTTAGTAAACATGTGCTAGGCAACCAACTATACTCATGAAAAAAGTTGCCTACCTATAATTTGTTTAGGTATGTACCTAAGGTAAATGTCTCAATAAGTGACAGTGTTTCAGTGGCTGATACAAATTTAACAAAAATATACATATTAAGACATCTAGATGCCTTAAATGAAAAATTTTGATTTAACGATATCTCTGGATATTTTTGAAAATACATATCATTCGTTTACAGCTGATCAAGATTCCCACTTTACCAACAGTACAAGTTTAAGCTGTGAATGTAACTGTGTACATTTATAGTTGATGTGTATGTTTTTGTATTAGAAACCGTTATATGAAATTTTACTTGTGAAATCATGTCCCTTAGTAAAAAGTAAGTACTAAGTTTTTAATTTAACTGGAAACATATATTAAAACGATAAAATTATATTACTTTACCAAATATATACACAATTAACATAAAAAAGGGGGTATCATGAATTGGTAGGTGCATATAGATGCATGTCCTAGTGTTTGATATAATTATCACCTATAGGTACTGTCAACCTAAAACCAGCTAGTACCAATGAATGACAGTTATGAATTTTGTTTTCAATTAATTAATTAATGAGAAAATAATAATACACAATGTATAATTAGAAAATATATGATATAGTATTTTTACTGATGTAAGTTGTTTCTATAATTTATTGAAATTCCTTTTTCAGAAAAATGTCACATAATAAAAAACCAGCTTATTTGAAAGATACAATCAAAATGGCCTTAAACGAAATCGAGAATGAACACTATTAAAGCAACCAGTATAAAGTTTAGAATACCCTATTCCACTTTATTCTATAAGCATACAGGAAAGCATCCTATTGAAAGACGAATAGGCCCATCAGATGGAGAAAATTGCTTAGTTCAGTGGATTTTCCATTCATTCAACAGAGGTTTTCCCATTACTAAGGAACACTTATTAGACAGTGTTCAAATGTTAATTAAAAACTTAAAACATGACACACAATTTAAAAACAGCAGACCGGGACGTCATTGGTATGAAGCTTTCCGCAAACTTCACCCACAACTGAGTTTAAGAACAGCACAAAATTTAACATCAAGTTGGTCTGCAGTCACTGAACACGCCATTAGAAAATAGTTTTATGAAGTTGAAACTTACCTAAGCGAAAATAACTATTAGGACATCATTAATGACCCTAGAAGAATATACAATAGTGATGAAAGTGCTTTCTTTCTTAATCCAAAGGAATTGAAAGTTTTGATTAAAAGGGGGAGAAGACAGTTTACAATTTTGTGGGAGATGATGAAAAGGAATGTTTAACAACTCTTATTACTGGTGAGAATAAACAGTGAAACTTTTCAAGTTGTAAATTGCATTTTTAATTTTTGAATAGGTAAAGCTCCTGGAGAACTTACTCCTCCGATGGTAATATTTAATTATAAATGTATTCCATTCATCATCACAAAAACTATTCCAGATACGTGGGCAGTGGGCAAAAGTGATAGCAGTTGGGTGACGGGTGAAACTTTTTATGAGTTCATTACAAATGTGTTTCATCCTTGGCTTAAAACAAATAATGTAGAATTTCCAATACTTTTATACGTTGATGGCCATCGATCACATTTAACGCTTGCTTTAAGTAATTTTTGTAGTGAAAATGGTATTATTTTAATAGCCTTACGCCTAAATGCTATGCATATATTACAACCCATGGACGTAGCAGTGTTTCATCCACTAAAATTTGGTTGAAGGAAGTAGGTTAGACTGTGGAAAATTGAAAATGATGATAAAAAGTTTACAAAGGAGCATTTTTGCACAATTTTAAACAACACAATAAAGAATACTATTTGTGAAGAAACTTTAAGAAATGACTTTCAAAGTTGTGGCCTATGTCTGTTTAATGCTAATGCTATTAAATACGTAAAATATTTTAAAGCTAATTTAAACAACTTAGAAACTGTTAAGTACAAACTCTTAATGACTTTTTAGTGTACATAGAAAATTTGATTGGCGCAGCCAAAGTTAATGCTTTTTGTTCCTCTGAAGAATATTGGAAGGGACCTAAAGAAGATTACTCTTTATTTTGTATTTGGCAAAAGATTAAGATGACTTCCAGGTTGGAATCTAATGGCAAAATAATCACAAATAACACTAAAAACCTCAATAACACAATAAATTTGGATGACTCTGTAACGTTTGATTTAAACTCAACAGTAACTAACAATAGGGATCTAGTATTAGAGAGTGATTGGACGAACGACATTTTATAAATTCCTAGTGGAAATTTTGATTCGACACTAACCAATGAAATTCATGAAAATCTACCTATTAAAAGTTTGCAACAAATTGTAAATAATCAAAATAAGGAAAATGCTGTAACCATGACAAAAATGAAGTCCGTAAAGAAAAAGAACATAACAAGAATTCAAAAAAATAATAATTATAAGTAATGTTCTTTTAAGTAATGAAAATTTGAAAAACGAAATTATTCAAGAAAAAAGTAACTCCGAAAGTTCAGATGAAAAGAGTCAAACCAGTAATCACAATAACAATGTAAATTGTAAAAGAAGATATATTAACGAAATTGCGCCAAACACAGATCACCTAATAATAAGTAAGAATAATTTGGACAAACATGGATTGAAAAATATTCAAAATGAAACAGTAAACAAAGTAATTTTCAATACAGATTTATTAAATTCTCAAGAAAAAAGCATTCCCAAAATCGTTTTTAATATTTCATCGCCCTTTAAATCTGCCTTATTTTGGCCAGAATCATCAAAAGATGCAAAACCAAAAAGATCTAAATAGAAAATTCCTTCTGTAGTAAATTCATTACAATGGAAACAATACGACCAGAACAAAACTGAAGAGAAAAAGAAGAAAGCGGAGGAAGTACAAGAACGGAAAAGAAAAAGAGCAGAAAAACTAGAAAATGTAAAAAAAGTTTAATAAAGAAGAACTAAATAAAAACAATATAAAAATTGAAAATATGACAGTGAAGGAAGATTCTACTACAAAGAGGGATATTGCAAAAATAGCTATGTTACGATAATCAATACTACCTGGCAAAAATTTTAAATACAAACAAGAACCAAATTAAAGCCACTGCAATGGCAAAAAGTGGCAATATCAATGGCCCCAAGCACCTGATGTTTTATGGTATGAAAAAAGCGACATGATTACAATGATTGATAGCCCAAACAAGGTTAATAACCGTGGGATATATGTAGTAAAAGAAATGGATATATTCAAGAATTTGTATGAGCAAAATTTTATTTTCACTATGTTCATTTTTTGTTTTTTGTTCATTTTATAAAATAAAACGAAATATTTTTGAGAAAAGTGCTTTTTTCCTTAAACATTCTAAATTAATCAGCTATTCGGACATATTGTATCACATATTAGGTCATTGTGAAATTAACTAAATCAGTTACTGGTACCTACATATTTTTTCTAAATTTTTTGAAATTAATTACTAGAAAACTTTCTATACCATAAATTTTATGAAATATCATTTCTAATAGCTGTGTACGTGTACATACACTAAAAAAATTATAAAAAGCATGTATGAAATAATTTGAAACGTGATCTCCTCAGATCCTGTTCTTAAATTCCTTAAGCTATCATTTACTGGGACGTTTACCTTATATAAAATTTTAATGCATATCCACGTACTAAGATATGATTTATATAAAAACGTTTTTATTAATTGTCTTAAAAATAATTAATTAAAATTCAAACCTTCCATATATGTATATTATTCTAGAAAACTGTTACATTCTGTAAACAGCTCTCTTTATGGTAAGTTTTAATTTATAATTTTACTGGTGTTTTGAATAGATATACGTTAATTTTGTCATTTATATTAATTATATTTAATAGTGTTTCTGATTACGCCAGTACATCAGTCATTTTCCTTTTACAGAAAAAGTGCAATATTTTGAAGTTTTCATGATATTTTTCACTTTCTCTTAGCCTATAGGAAATATAGGTTAAAGAGAAAGTATTGTTTTCGACCAAAATTTTCATGTGTGTGTGCACGTATGTCTGTGCATTTAAGTATGTATATGTGTGTGTGCGTGTGGGTACGTGTGTGATTGCAATTAAAGAGCCAATTCAATCCTAGCACGTACTTTATTAATTATATACGACTTTATTGTGTGTTTTTAAGCTAGAACAGCGGCAAAAACTAATTCTTGTATACAAATGGAAGTAGGAGAACAAAGGATCTCAATTTCGTGTCGTGTAATTGTCAAAGAAGGCGAAGAATTATGTATTAATGGTGAAATATGCTACTCTCTTTCTCTCTCTTGATATAACAAAATGGAGTTGTGTTTAAATAAGTTTGACTTGAGCCTTTGGTTACAAGAATATTTTAAAGAAGTGCGATATGGTAATATCAAAGAAATATACTGTTTATCGTTAAGGTAAACAAATTAGGGAAGTATGGACTTAAGATATTATTTGAACTTTAAGATTATAATCTTTTTTACCCGAGCATTCAAATAGGTGGCTAGACGATGCCGAGATAGAAAAACTCAACACTGAAAATGTGCACAACCCGTTCGAGTTAGCATCTATGTATGGAGGAATGAAGGAAATAGGCGCACCTAACCCACATTATATTTTCAATTTTAAAAAGGTCGTGAAAACAAAGACTGCTGACTATGCTAATGTATCCGAACAACCCAATTCTACTACATCCGATCTGGCTAAGCACCATCATTAATACGTTTGCAGTGTATGTGTTTGCGTGTGTTACTAACGTAGGACAATCTGGGGAAAGTTTAGTAAATGTATTTAGATAATTACTTGATAAGTTAAAGTAAAAGAGCTGTATACATATTTTTTAAAATCATTGCTAGGAAATTAAACTAAAAAGAACAAATTTGAAGCGTAGCAATATGCAAACGTAACATAGTTTAAAATCACTGTTAGAGTGTTAAACTAAGTTAAATTTAATGTTCATTCATATTTTGTGGCGTTGTAGTAAGAACCTTTTGAATAATAGCTTTCATGTTTCAAATTAGAAAGTTAGTTAGCATCTGGCCTTTCATTTACAAACAATCATATGTAATTCAGTACGCAACCATTAACAGCGCACCAATTGATTCTGTCTCTTTGGAATTAATATTTAATCCGCTAAAGACAACCTTTTTATTCCTTGAAATAATTAGATAAGCTTTAGTTTTAGCTAACATAACCATATTTAGAATATAATTTTTAAAGTTGAATCTGTAGAAGAGAGACGAGATCATACTCATATATTTAATTTGGATGTGTGTTTTTATCTGTGTGCGTGCATGGATGGGTACGTGTATATGGGTGGGTGTGCGTGCATGTGTGTCTTTTATATGTTTCTAACATGTGTTTCAGCACTAAATGTTCAGATGCAGGAATCACCTCGTCACTGGAATCAAGCGAGTTGTGTAACAACGCATCTACATAACTAATCAGGAAAAGTTTCATTAAAACTAATATAGTTAACATATGATATTTTGTAACATTACCCAGGGAAATCTGTTAAGTGAAAGTGACACGTGTAAACTGATTTGCAACAAATCGCGCGTGCTTCTGTTTTTCTATTAAAATTCCAGCAGCTTAAATATATAAGACATTTATAAAGACTTTAAGTGTGCATACAAACCAAACGGAAGTGAGTTATCTTAAATTTATTCATTTTGAATTATTGTTAACCTGCTTAAATAAAAAAAATTGTAAAGAAATAGAATGTAAGAATTACGGCATATTGCGCATTCAAAATTAAGATTTATACCGTTGATAAACTGCTCAAATTAAATGTAGATTGCTTCTAAGATATAAAATCAATACAGAAACAATCTAAGACCGTTTTAAGTAATGACAAATCATTAATTGGAATTGTGCAATATTGCACCATAAATAATCTGATAAATGAAGCACATAACGCTGCCTGATTATCAATTATTGTAGGACAATACACAATTACCAATATCATTCGAAGAAGAGATAGTGAAATTCGATAATTCTGTATAAAATGATATTTCCGATGCAAAAGAAGTTCTTTGATTGAATTTGTACCTAGAGAATTTTTATTGAACGAGAATATACTACATTAGTATATCAAGTTTTAGCTGTAAGGGTAAGCTATATTTTGTTAAATCAAAAGTGCTTGTTTTCAGTAGAATTGTTAAAATTCTAATATTAAACCGTCGTAGTTTTGAGCTACGAGAATAGATCAGTTATAAGGGTATTTCTCCCTTGTACCGTCCGAATTCCGTCGATCTTATAGTCGAGACTAGGCGAGTTGCTATGTAGCAGTCCAACCCTGACTTTAAAAATAAACAAAGCGCCTGAATTTTGTATTGATTTAGTAGCGGAAACAAATACTCTTCTGTAACTGTAACTAATTCCGTTACTAGGTAGCGAAGTTTGTTTGGCATCCGTCGCTGGAATACCTTCATCCATCTTGTGGCACCGATCACGAGCGGATCAAGATACTTTTATCGAAACCACCAGATTCCTTACGTAAAGGGCCACGCTCGCGAACGACGTGACCACTTACGCATCTGGCGAAATACTGAATTATACGGGACTAGAGTCATAAGAGAGGGAAACACGATCTACGGACAGTGGGGCGTATCTTGTTTGTATCAAAGCGGCACTGGGCGTCAGTTAAACCGAAATTGCATACCGACTATATAAAGAACTTTTGCCATCTAATACATATCTGTAAATATGTACAATTTGTCTCATAATGTTCTTTTAATTTATTATTTTTGATTGTTGTGAATAAATTATGTTTTAAAGGTTTTACTCGTGCTATTTTTACCGTCGAAATAACCTACATAAATCCAACGTAAATAAATTAGTTAAAAGTTGAAACTACATTCACAGACCGCGTCATTTTAATACATAAGCTTCTTCCTTTAGCATTACCGAGTCTGATTTATCCAGAGTGAACTCTATAATCACCAGGACCACCAGCAACCCCCGATTCACCGTTCTGAACCTACCCACCACGACAAGCTATCCCAGTTGCTAAAATATAAATTACTTTTATTGAACCTGCGGACCAAAGAATATACTTTGAAACGTTACAATTAAAATTTGACACCATAAATATATACAGGAGTAGTAGCAGTAATAAGCTTAAGGGATCCTCGTTTCTTCAAGAGGTATCCAATTACTGTTAAATAAAATTTAATTTTTCCAAAAGCATATTAAAAATACGAGTATTATAAAAAAAAGTTACTATTAGAAAGGAACGAGCACAAATTGGAGCAAAAAAGAAAGATAGAAAGCCTATTGTCATCACATGTGGGACCTAGCCGCAAATATTGTAAAGTAGTTAAGCACTTAGCTGTCAAGAACGTTGCCCTCGCATTTAAAACGGCCGGACAGAGTTCGATGATTTGAAATTAATAATGCGTTCAAGCAAAAAGCGAGATGCGGTGCCGTCAGTAATCTAGTTCATAAAAACATTGATTCATTCTTTGACAACGTTTTCTATCTCTTTCAGTCTAAAATGCGAAATGTATTACGTTTATTAACAACGATGCTAAGATTGCTAAGTTGAGGTGACAATCAGAGAGCAGCTTATGGAGTAGTACAAAAACAATATTGTGCTCTACATATTAAACGATTTTGATCAGTTTCAAGAAACGGACAGTGGCAAAGTAGGTTCGTTAGCGATAAACAAACTATTACGAAAATCTGTTTAATCAAATGAATGGGGGCGGCGACTAGTTCATTGATCTACCGCCGTCTATTATGGCGAAGGCCTGTGTAAATGTTAGAAATCAAGATGTCTATTGCTTTTCCTGGAACATGGTGTCGCTACTCTACCCCGCAACTGCTGATTGCAATCGGCAGTGTCTTGCCTACGTTCTCGACCGTTCTAAATCTTCACGGAATTATGTTCCCGGTTGACGTTAATTTAAATCGGCTTAAAAATGTTCAAACACCAAATCCGATAATCTCGATAAATGTTTACAGACCCGCATAACTTGATAAACAGCGTGTACAAAGTAACTCCTTTATTTTAAGCGTACTAGCACCGAACTAGTCACTAAATCTATTTCAATTTGACGAGAAGCACGGAAATACTGATGACAACCATAATTGCAGGCATGATGATGAGGATGAATAAGAATTGGACGATGCCGATAGCGAGCAACATATCAATCAAGATCTGCCTTTAAAAAAGCAACATAGTGGGAAGATTAAACCCCTTTCGAGATTGGTTCACACTCAACTAACAAAACGCGAAGGGAGAATCTTCATTTACAACGGATATATTTGCTATTGTACGAGTCAAGGTAAACTTGATAATCGTATTATCGGCTGCAGAGACCTAAATACAACCACCAAAGTTATTCTTTTCAAGAACAGCAAATTCATGAAATTTAAAGACTTTCAACATAATAATTCTGCACCGCTTGATATTTACGCAGATTTTGAATGTAAACTAAAAAATTGACTAATGAGTCGGATGTCTCCGTAGAGGAGGCGGAGCAGGAAGATGCCTAAACCGCCACCGAGAAAGATAACAGTAGTAAGTCTACTCAAAAAATTTATCGGCTTCAGGTTTACAGTTTCGGATATTACTTGCATTTCAGGTTTAACCAATCGCTCTCGTACTATAATT
Organism: Phrixothrix hirtus; assembly: GCA_024586415.1. Lineage (NCBI taxonomy): Eukaryota > Metazoa > Arthropoda > Insecta > Coleoptera > Phengodidae > Phrixothrix > Phrixothrix hirtus. The sequence continues at coordinate 738 of JAHWXV010059517.1, read as the reverse complement.
ATTATCATAACTACAACGGAAAAGGGAAAATGTAATAAAAATAAATATCAAAAATTTAAATACAATATTTAGGGGCGTTCACAAATTACGTAACGCTTGCAGGGGCAGGGGTTACAAAGGGGGACGGGGTATTTCATTATATGTTACGTAACAAAAATAAAATAAACAAACCCCTTTAAAAATTGACTAAACAACTCTCATATCTCTGTAACCGATTGTAGTACAGCTTTCTTTGTCAAATTTACAATTTATGCGCCTGTATATGTACGTACAACATATCTATTATTGTTTAAGTCCTAGGCAACTCCACCGAGTCGGTGATGACACCTCCGTCTGTTTTGTGCTACAGCAAACTCATTTATGATGAGCCGCTAACGTTTATAGTATATCAGTATATTTTGTGCATTCAACTGTATTACAACAGCGAACTTTAGTTTTTTTCAAAGAAGGAACGCTTGTCGGAAGCCGACGCGGCTAAAACGGCATAATGTGTTTCTAGCCACATATCCTTGCTGTAGCACAAAACAGGTGGAAGCGTCCTCATCATCTAGTGTGTTCCTAGCCTTAATCAACGTGATATGTTTAAAGATTGTTTTTATATAACGTCACTAAAATTAGTGTATAATTTACTATTGCCTTTTTTTTTTAAATTGTATCAATGAACCAGTTCAGCACTTTACTTGCTATACATGGTTGGTATGACAAATAATGGTTTACTTATTTTGCATTATTAGGAAT
>JAHWXV010059441.1:0-14841 GCA_024586415.1 Phrixothrix hirtus | reverse complement strand
TGTATATAAAATATTAATTGTATTAATTAAGTAAAACTTAAAAATAACAAAATATTATGCAATAACCAAAATAGCAATTAACCGTTCAAATATAAACCAGGAATTGCAACCGAAATAAATAAGCTAACATAAAGCAAAGTTAAAAACCGTACGTAATTAACCAAAGAATATTAATTAGAATTGCACAATATTTCGAAACCGATAAATAGTTAAACAAAGCATTCAAATGATACGCTTATCAATAAGGGTAAGAACGAAGAAGCGCTATCTGCAACGTTCGAGGAACAGAGAACGGCATAACCAAATTCTGTATAAAAGAACGAAGCTTTCAGCGAAACGGGAACTACTCGTGCGTCCGCGTTTGCATTATCAAGAGAGGATTTCACTAAATCCCGCGCCTGCATTAGCACCGAGAGCTCTAGTATACCCGTACTCGAGTTAATACGAAAACCGGGTAATTTTATTGTATTCAAAAAGCGCTCTGTTAAATCGCAAAGAACACAAACCGCTCACTTCAATTTAATTATATTATAAACCGTTGTCGCAGTATTTGAAACTGCAAAATTTGTTCAGTCATCCATAAGGGTGGAACACCCCTGTTAGTTACCAGGTCATATAGAACTTATTATTGAAAGCATTTGAGTTGCCTTTGTAGCGAGAGGTTTCCGACAAAAAGATTTAACTAGCACGCTCACATTTCGAGTTGATTCTGCAGCGGATGTGCTAGCGGTGCTAGAATTCACCGTGGACGTCGCCGCCGAACGCCCCTGTGTGGTCCTAGTAGCGAGGGATCGTTCGACGACTGCGACTTCTTTTCTTTTGATATTTTGTCCCATCGAGTGGCATTTGTCGGGGGTAGGGTAAAGGATCATTATCCGAACCGAAAAAACCATCTTAGGAGTGTTGTCCTTCCACTAGCGACGCAACGACGCTCACGCCTAGAAAGATACTGAACTTGATTAATACCGATATAAAAGTAACAGGCGAACATCAAAGTTCTGACGGACATATATGCTTTCTTGCGAAGTCACAAAGTGACGTTCCGCGCTTACTAAAAATTAACTTTACGTCGCGACGCCTCCGTTTACACTGAAAGCTCTCGTTCGTAACAAATATTTATTTATGCTCATTAATCGTTGCCTCCTGTAATAATGTATTTAATATCCGAGACGTTAATTTGAGTTATTTGTATATATTTTTATTTTATTACTGTGAATAAAATTACTTTTGAAGGTTTCACATATCTTGTAATTTTCGCCGCTCATTATTCTTAAATTCCAATTACCGAAAGATCGTTTTACCTAAAACTGTACTGTACTGTACAAGATGGCACTCTCCAGACTGCCAATAGATTTAATAAGATTTACTAGCTTCTTCCGAGAGAATAGAATCTTTAAAGTTAAAATGCGAAACGCACTCTCGACTACTAAAGTGGCCAAAGGAGGTCTTTCGCAAAGTTCTCCTCTCTCGCCAACGCTATTTAACATATATGTACATGACATCCCGAAACTAACAGAACTGCCAGGTACGCACTTGCTACAGTTCGCAAATGACACAGCCATAATATCATCAAGCAGAGGACTTCCAGCGGAAAGAAGCCACGTGGAAAGGTCAGAACGAAACTACACAAATACAACAAGACAGAAACAATAAGATTCACTAGCAAGCTAGGAAAAGGCGGCAACATTGGCGCAAACATAATTAGAACCAAAGGGACGTACCTGGGGGTTACTCTAGATAGTAAATTAAACTACATACACCAAAAAGAGAGCGGAACTGACCATGAAGACAACAAACCAACTATATAGCATCATAGGCAGGAACATCAAACTACCGTTAAAAACCAAACTAAAGGTGGTAAAAATAATACTGATGAGAAGAGTTATGGTATCGAGGATCCAAAACTGCCAAAGACAGGATTCTAAAAACCCACAATAAGGTCCTCAGAATAATCACCAACGCCCCTTACTACATAACCAACGAGGACCTAAGAAAAGATTTGAAAGCTGAAGACCTTCTAGATCGAGCATCAGAAAGAAGACGGAACATGATTAAAAGACTAGCAGCACATCCAAACAACCAAATTCAAAATATGTCACGACTGTTGGAAGCAGACGTATAAGAAGGAACAAGCTAGATGCCAGAAATCAAATCTTTCCACACTCATATTAACAGCGAAAAGCTACAATATAGTACCGAACATCGGTAGAGAAAAGGAACTAAAAGAAAAGGTAGAATTGTGAGGACAAATTAGGTGATACACCTTGTAATGCGTGATTTGAGCCTTTTTGTTTTGGAGCACAGTAGCATTATAAAGGGATTGGATTTAATTTTGTTAGCGCCAGAATTGCAACTACACCATTCAAATTTAAATTCTACCTTTCCCGCTTTGAGTAGTCATATGATGTTACTCCCATACTAATTAAGCTCACTTGACTTAATTTCTCTTCTATTTTATAACTCGGCTAGATCAGAAACATGCATTCTAATTCTTCTCAGATTTTACGGCAAACAACTTTAGATCAACTTATCAAAGGAAATAAAAAATAATTTTAGTTTATTCGTTAAATTGGATTTTTAAGAGAAACTCGTTAAAATTTGTGTAACAAAGGAATATAATGAATCATACTTAAATCTGGGTTTGTTAAGCGCCTGAGGTTTTGAAATTCTCCACAAACTTTTAAATATTAATTAAATTGTCAAGGAAACGCTTGGCTGGCATTCTGTATCAGAATTAACGTTAAACTAAAATCATAAAAACCACGAATTACAAATTTTGAGTTTTCAGACAAGTCATTGCAGAAAAGGCGCAAACCTGACAAATTGGCATTTTACATAAATTTTTAAATAATATTACATTTTATTTCACTAGTAATATCTTATCAAAATTGAAATACCCAGTTACAATCAAGTATTTTATGAGAGGCACTACAAATAGCACAATCAATCTTTGATAGTTATTTGTCCCAACTCATTTGGTTGTTTTGAACATAACAGGCCAACGTTGTTTTGATTATACGGTTTACTCACTCGTAGTACTGGATTGGTATGATAAGATGTGTCTAACGTAATTTTGGAACCGTAAGTTGAAACCATAAATTGAAATCGTATGTCGAAATCTTTTACTTCTAAATTGAACTCCATTATCGCGCGGGATAATTTTCAGAATTTCAAGTAATGAGAGCACAGATTCCTCAAGATGCTGAATAACGTGAGGTAGTAGACCGAATAGAAAATAAAACGGAAATTTTTAAAAGTAGTTCACGACTACTAAGATGTATGTGAAGCTTTGCTGAACGCGGTAAAATTGGTAGAAATCATTTACGATGGGTAACTAACAATTGTACAGTCCATCATAAATCGTTATGGTTTCTGAGCAATGAAGGTTGTACAATAGTTCACATAACGACTAACGTCAGATCTGAGTTTATGACAATAATAACGTTAAGAGATTCGGTCAAAAGTTTTATAGACACTCAAATGACCCGAGGTTGATTCATCGTGAAATTGTTTTAAAATTGAAAATCTTCAAGTTTTGGGATAATTCTTTTCCAGGGATATTTGTTAGATAGCAACTTGGATAGATGGGTGTCGGTAACTCACCAGTTCCCCGCCATTGATCGCGTACTGAGCCCAGCGCTCATTTCAATATATAATTTAATATTTTAGAAATATTTAAAAATATTAGTCACTTCAGCTATTTTTCAAGTATAGTATATTGAATAGGAATATTCTAAGAAATATTTCTACAAAACCTCTAGCTCCCCCCACCAGATACTTCGTTAGAACACTGTAGTATTACGAGCGTTGCGCTCAGTACGCGAGCAACCGTGCAACGTTACAGTTGCAGTAGAGTCGGAATTTTCATACATGATTTAGATATAAATATTTTTATAAAAACCTAATTTGCAAATTATGGATCCAAAAACGGGAAAAGCAATTGTCATCTTAGATACCAGATATAGAAGATGAAGAAAATGAAGGGTTACACGATGTGGATGACAGTGATATAGATAATTGTGAAATATCAGAACATAATACGGACTCAGAAGCTCCTGCAGATTCTGACGCGGATTGCAATGTTACCTTATGTGAAAATGAAGTTTTCTATATTGGAAAATATAGTAGAATAAAATGGGGCATACATCCTTAACGAAATAGTAGCCGTATCCGGAAACACAATTTGGTTACCCACCTATCGGGTGTAAAACAAATCGCTAAGAATTGCATGATTCTTGTAGAATTTTGGTGTTTATCCTTTAGTGAAATAGTGAACGTAATTGTACCGTGCACGACTGCATATTTGGACAAAATTCGTCCTAATTATTCAAGTGCTAGAGATGTTGTAAGTACAAAATCAGATGATATCAAAGCACTGTTTGGTTTATTATATTTGGCTGGTGTTCAAAAATCATTGTACGTAAATTTGGAGGACCTTTGGGCTACAGATGGAACGGCTCCGGAGAAATTTCGTACTGTGATGCCAAAAAGCGGTTTTTATTCTACTACGTGCATTACGTTTTAATAAAGTGTACGACAGGGCAGAAAGGGAAAGATTTGATAAACTTGCTGCAATAAGGAAAGTCTTTGACCATTTTGTTGAAAGATATTTTGCGTCTTATCAAATTGGAGAATATTGCTGTATTGACGAAATGCTTGAAGGTTTCCGGGATAAGTGTGGATTTCGTCAATATATACCCAATAAACCAGTTAAGTATGGCAGTAAAATATATCCACTTGTGGATTGTATGACATTTTATACTACGAAATTAGAAATTTATGCAGCAAAATAGCCGGAAGGTCCTTTCCAATTAGATAATTCTCCAAGCAGTGTAGTTAAGCGTATAATAAAACCAATTGCTTATACTGGTCGGAATATTACATGCGATAATTGGTTTACTTTTGTACCATTAGCCGAGTATTTGCTAAATAATTATAAATTAACCTTAGTAAGAACCCTAAGGAAGAATAAACCTCAAATTCCTCCGCTATTTATTACTGTAAAGGAAAGACCATTGAAAAGCAGCGTTTTTGGTTACAGTAAAGATTGCTTACTGTTATCTTATGTACCTAAAAAGAATAGGAACGTACTGATGTTATCCACGTTTCATGAAAATGATGCAATCGATAAAGAAACAGGCGAAGACTGTAAACCTGAGGTTATAACATTTTACAACCTCACAGTAGCAGTTGACGTAGTAGATCAGATGAAATCTAATTTTTCTGTTTCAAGAATAACCTGTAGATGATCCCTTTACATATTTTTTTCACTAATGAATATTGCCGAAATAAATGGACAAATTATTTATTATATCAATACGTATGCAAAAATATCACGACGTTCTTTTCTAAAGCGACTAAGAACTAAATTGATAAAACCACACTTGATCAGTCGTGCTTCAATTAAAACGTTCCCTACATTGTTGAAACTTCAAATAAGGCGTCATGCAGGACTTTTCAATAAAAAACAAACAACAGCAGAAGTTTCAGAACACAAAGAAAGGATTAAATGCTGTTATTGCCCACGGAGTAAAAATGGAAAGACTACTTCAAGATCTGCTGACTGTTCTAGAGCTATTTGCGGTGAACATACTATTACACTATGTCCTAAATGTCATAACAACGATTCTGAAAGTGAATAAGTTATTATAGATGTACATATTTAAGTAATTAGTTATCCTTGTTTTAGTTTTAGTTTTATTTTTGGTGTTTTAGTGTTTAAAGTTTTTCTTTTTTTATATATTCATCATATTCACTCGGATACAATGTTATATGTTATATATCATTAACAAACACAACAAATAAAGTTTCTATGAATTATTTTGTATTTTATTACGTAAATATCTAAAATGAGCGCTACGCTCATAGGCGAGTAATGGTGTCCTAACCTAACACGCGATTAATGGCTGGTTAAAACTAAATCCATTGCAACTGAACCACGGTCAGCACTTTGTGATACCATTTATCCTTGGATGAACTAGAATTTGTGGAAAAATTATTTGTAGATGTTGATTGTCAAGTTTCATATATTAACAGACTAGAGACGAGAGCTACGTAGGGAATGGATAAAATGTATAATGTATGTCTTAAACGTAGCAAAGAATTAAGGTAAAAATAAGTTTAAAAATATATTTCAAATATGTACATATAAGTAACCCCTAAAAAAGGGAAATATTCAAAACTAAATTCATAAGTGACAGCTCATATCACAGATAAAATATCTAGGTAATATAAAGAACATAGATTGTGAAAGTCAAGTCAGCAATTCAGTGTAAACGCATTAATTAAAATAAAACTAAGACTATCAAAAAAACTTTCTGTGTCATTCATTTACGTAATAAATTTATATTATAAACAAAAAATCCCAAAATTAAGATTAAACATGACAATAAAATAAAATAAGGATAACATATGGCAAATTATAAATTAAGTTACAAAAATACTCAATGTAACAAGTCCTTTGAAAAACAAATGAAATTAAGTTAAGATTAGGAAATAACTATTGATATAATAGACAAAAGACATTTGTTACAAAACTACCAGACAGCAAAAACCTGGATTTCAAATCCACTACGTAATACGAACGTCACGCAAAGCAGATGTATATAAACAGGTCATTTAGTAAAAATAAACTAGTCGTAAATCTAAGTTTTTACTTGATCACTGCAACCCCCTTTCAAGGTCCAAAGCCTATAATTAGGATAGTTGATGCTGGCCATCCCATTGAAAGCATCAAAGCGTTTAGAGAGATTATTATACACCTCTTGAAAGATCCAAGCCTTTTTGGACAACAGAGTAGTTGAGGCTGGTTACTACTTTCAAAGGGTAAGTTCTTTCCTCATAGAACGCAAAGTTGCCGACACACTCCGTATCATTAGTTCTTCTAAACCTTAAAAAACCCTTTTAGAGCCCTTCAAAAAGCATTGGTACTTCGAACCCTTAAAGAACCCCTTAAGAGCCCTTCAAGGAGCATTGTTGGTCCTTTGAACGCCTAAAAAAGGGGAATAAACCGTGTTCTACATTGAGAATATAATTTTGAGAGCCAATTAGTCCTACAAATCCTTCGCTAGAAAACAGTTGGTCCTTAAGAACTGGCAGTTGGTCCTGAAAGCAAGAAAAATTCAGAGACCGCACCAGAACAGAACGCCATATTTCCCCAAAAATCAAATAAAATAAAACGGCACGACGAACCAAAAAGCAAAACAGTCAGGCATCGCAAGAAAACAAAAAGATGCATTTTTTTATTATTGTTAAAGTAAGAAAAAATGACAAGCGCGGAAATTGACAATTTCGCAGCACAGCAAAATAAATTAGGGCTGGAACTTGAAAAATTAATCATAAATGCCAAAAAAGTACCTAGAAAAACTAGACGCCTGCTGGACAGAATTTAGAAACAAGCACGAGCTACTGGCAGAATTTGAAAAAACAGAGCACAATTATTACGTAAGTAACTATGCCGGAAAGATAGAAAAAATCTACCACGAAGGCAGAGAAGTTTTAAACAAAATATTTAGACAAGAATCCGCGCAAAAGCATAAGACTGAGGAAAGTCACAAAAAGAAATAGCTCCAACGAGGAATAATGAGAGCTAACATAAAAATTTGAAGCACGAAAGACAAACTCCGAGATGAGGAGATAAAAGGAACTCGGCTCTACAAAATAATTGGGCAAACAGTAGAAAAGTATCAAGAAAAACTGCAAGAATTAAATAATGAAGTGCAGTTCTAAGAAGAGGATCAAGAACTAGAAATAATCATAGACGAATTATTAGAAAAAGAATTCGTCGCAGAAACGACCGAAAAAGAAGCAACAGTACAAGTTGCACCTGTAAAAATATCAACATTTACAGGAAATTATGAAAAATGGGATTCATTCCATGATTTATTTAAAAAAGTCATTGAGGAAAATCGAAGCCTATCAAAAATTGAAAAAATGCAGTACTTAAAAACCCATGTAAGAGGTAAAGCACAAACAATATTTCAGCACTTCCAACAACAGAGAGAAATTATGAGGCAGCATGGACAATCTTAAAAGAAAGATACCAAAATTAGTGGCTCATGTTATCAACATTGCCAGAAAAAATGTTTAACCTTCCAAATATGAAGGAAGAAAACCGCTTATCAATTACAACAAATACATGACACTATTGTGGAATGCATTCACGCAATAGAAAATTTAAACATAAAGACAGCAGAATGGAGACCTGTCATAAACCTCATAATAACGAAAAAATGGGATCAGGAAAATGGAAAATCTTTGAGCAAACATTAGCGGAAACTAAGAAAATACCCCAACTGCAAGAAACTGAGCAATTTTTAAAACAGATAATTCAGTCACTAGAGGTAATAAAACAAAACGAGAAATCCCTATATTGCAATGAACAATACAATATACATGCATGCCAAAAATTTCAAATATTACCAAGCCAAGAAAGAAATAATTATATCCGAAGCAACCCATATTGTCTGAACTACCTGAACCATAACAACAGACAACAGTGCAAGAGTAAACAACGGTGCGATGATTGTTGAATGAGTCATCATACGTTATTATACATCAAGTTAAAGAAACAAATAAGGCGCTTCTCAAAAGAGCAACTTACTCACAAAAGAACTAACCTAACACGCTTTGGACAACGCAAACAATTGATGCCAGCAAGACATACCAACACGACGCATAAAAACGAACAAACAAAACGAGTAAACTCCATGAACATGACAATGCAAAAGGCAGTTGAACAAAAACAACAAATATTATTGGCAACATCACTGATTAAAGTCACAACATACACGGGAAGACCGGAATACATAAGAACGTTAATAGACAATGGATGGGAAGCTGGTTTGATAACTGAAGAAACGGCAGAAATGCTAAATTTTCCAAGGAAAAAAGTTGAAGCTCAAATAAGTGGACTAGGAAATAACTCAACAAGTATAGCAAAATCAAAAATAAATATAACTATAAGGCCTAGATTTCCGAATAAATTCAATATGAACATGGAAGCACTAGTGTTACCTTCACTGACAAAAGCAATGCCAACGAATCCAATACCGGATAGCACAAAGCAAATGGACACACATCGTAATACCTAATTCAACATACAACAATCCAGGTCCAATCGATATGATAATTGGAATGGAAGAATACACACAAATTGTAAAGCAAGAACTTCAAAAAACAGCAGATGGATCATTAACCCAAGAATCAGGATTAGGCTAGTTAATTTCGGGAAAAATATCAAGCTCAAAACCCAAAATTGAAATACTCAGTATGCCAATACAAACAAAGGAGCTGCACAGTTTCTGCGAATTAGAAGAAGTGCCCCGAGATGAACCAAAAACTCAGGAAAAAAAGAATGTCAAAAATACTTTGAATCAACCACAACACGATCAAAGTAAGGAAGATATTCTGTACGGATACCATTTAAAGAAGAACAACAATTAGGTACATCAAGGCCAAGAGCCCTGGCAAGATTGCTGTAAATAGAGAAAAAATTTTCAAAAGACAAGAAATATGAAGTGGAATATAAGAAGTTCGTGCAGGAATACGAAAAAGTGAGACACATGAAGCAAGTACCGTCAGAAAATCAGCTTAAGGACAAGTGTTACACACCACACCAAATGTCTATGAAAGAAGATAGCTCCACAATAAGGCACAGATTGGTATTTGACGCATCAAGCAAGACCTCTAATGGAAAAAGTTTAAACGAAATGATGCACACCGGACCCCGACTTCAAGAAGAATTATTCGACATCTTAATAAGATGGAGGAAACACAAAATTGTAATAAAACCAGACATCGAAAAAATGTACAGACAAATTCAAATACAACCAGATGACCAACAATATCAGCGAATTGTATGGAAAAAATATAGAAAACAACCAATTGTAAATTACCAACTAACAACATTAACATATGGAACAACAGCAGCTACTTATTTATCCATAAAAATACTTCAAACATTGGCCAAAGACGAAGGACAGAAATTACCAACGGCATCGTGCATAGTCAACGGTGATTTGTATGTGAATGATTTATTAGCTGGAATAGTAACATAGGAAGAAGCATTCCAAATATAAAAACAAATAACAAAACTGTTGATGAAAAGTGGATTCAACTTAAGGAAATGGGCAGGCAACCATCCCACAATATTAGAACAAATACCAGAAGATCAGATAGAAACACAAAGTGCGGAAATTAACGATAATCAAGCTTACTTTACAATTAATCCATAGGACGAAAAATGAGCCATTAAAATCACCCCGAGTAAAATTTTATCATATCCACAAATAGTAAATAGTATAGAAAATAATCCGCACTGTTCTATCGACCAGATATACGAACAAGTTCAAAAACCGAAATGTGAGATGCTGCAATTTCAATCAAATAAAACCATTTGGAAACAGTCAAAGACACCAAAAACATGGTTATTTGTCACCCCTAGGCGAACAAGGGTAGCTGTAGTTTGTAATGGCCCGCAGCAAGATGTAACATTAAATGTCACAGGAATCCTAAGCCTATCCCAACATTGTTTAATAAAAACTAATCAAGCGATAATAACTGCGAAGGTTAAATTGCTGACCAAACTACAAACTACATACGTCAAGGCAATCACAATAAATATGACTTTGACACTTAAACGTAAAACAGTCAGCATAATAAACAAAACAGGATTCATTTTTATGCAAACATAGATTTCCAAACAAGATGAAAATATGAAACTCCAATCTATCACCTGGAGACGAATCCGGCACCACTCTGGCATAACCACTGAAATAACAATAACTGTCTTCATTATAATTACCCTAAGAGTATGGATAGCGTATAGTGTGTACACGTTATGGAAAAACAACCAGTCAAGCAACAACTAGCACAACTGAAGTAGACCCAGCGTCTATCGAAATGCAGCCTTTCAAGTTCAGAGAACTACCCTAACCCTCAGTCCCCTGGACTAGAGAAACAATAAATTAGTTAAAATGAAATATTTAAGCATAAGTATAAGTTAACATAAATACCATAATTAGTTCTACATCAGTGAATTGTAATTCTTTTATTTATCTTTTCTGTTGGTAATATGTTAAGATTCATATCTTAACAGAAACCAGAGTGCACAGTGAATAGATAAAATGTATACTTTATAAGTCTTAAGCGTAGCAAAGAATTAAGGCAGAAATAAGTTTAAAAAAATATATTTCAAATATGTACATATAAGTAACCCCTAAAAAAGGGAAATATTCAAAACCAAATTCATAAGTGAAAGGTCTTATCACAGTTCAAATATCTAGGTAATATAAAGAAAATAGATTGTAAACGTCACCTCAGCATATCAGCATAAACGTAATAATTAAAATGCAACTAAGACTATCAGTAAAACTTTCTGTGTCATTCATTTACGTAATAAACTTATATTATAAGCAAAAAATTCCAAAATTAAGATTAAACATGATAATAAAATAAAATAAGGATAACAGACGGCAAATTATGAATTAAGTTACAAAAATTAGGGTTGTTGAGGCTGGCATTGAAGCATATAGAGGGATTAAAATACACTTCTTAAAAGATTCAAGCCCTTTTTGGACAACAGAGTAGTTGAGGCTGGCTACTCCCTTCAAAAGGTGAGTTATTTCCTCATAAGACGCAAAGTTGCGGACAAGCTCCGTATCATGGTGATGATGGCTTATCATGAACGGTAACGATAACCAAAACAGATACAGAACGAGATAAGGTATCCGGTACAACATGAAATTTTCCTTAATGGATTATATCATAATCGTAATGTTGAAGTCTGAAGACCCAACGTTATTACAATGAAATGTGAGCCTTGTGTGTAGGGTCTAAGTTTCTCAATGGCCCAAAGCACTTGCAAACATTCTTTCTCTGTCATTGAAGAAGTTGCTTCGCTTTTGTATGAGGGCGATTCAAATAACGACGTCATCAAATTCTTCCGATAAAACTGCACTAATTCCTAAATGAGATTCATCGTTTTGAACACAGAAAATAAGCAAGAAATCAAGGTAAGTTACAATAGGAGCCTCAACTAAATGTGGTTTAATTTAGTTAAGCTCTGTTTCAAATTAATTGGACCACATAGATTTTGAACTTTTCTTAGTTAAAGTCGCAAGTGGTACCATAATAATGGAAAATTTTGCAATATATCGTCAGTACCAAGATGTCATACTGATAATTCTGCGGACTTGTATAGAAGAAGGCGTCGGTATTTGAAGAACAGTTGATATTTTGTCAAGATCTAATAAAAACCTTGCGCATTGACCATATGTCCTAAATAAATGTATCTTTCTTAAGGTTACGCCTTCATTGAAAATTTGATCGAAAACTTTGAATTTTCTTCGGGCGTTATTCGTCAATATGCGATTTAATAATAATAAATACGAAGACGTGATAAAAGAAATGTTACAAAGCCTATCTAAAATAGCCAAGTCATACGTTAGAGGGCATGCTTTTCGGTAACTTCGTTTGCTTTGAGAAAATCGACGTAAAATCGATACGTGTCTACCTTTTCTTAACTAATAAAATTAGGCTTGACCAGGTGCTATTTGATTTTTCGTTTACATCCAGTCTCAACATTTAGTTACATTCAAGGTCAATTTATTTTGTATCGCTAGAGAAACTGAATAGTATCGCTGTTTAACAGGAGAAGCGGTAGTGTTAATAATACGCTTGATAACTTTGGCATAAGTGTTTGAATTAGAAGCAAAAAGCTTTTCAATTAAAGATTTTAATAATAAGTCGGTATGCGATGATAGTAAGGGATGAGCGTTTACTTCCAAAATTTCAGGATCAGGAAAATGAAATTAGCCTTTGAATACGTAGATGACGAATAATGTCAATTTCTTCCTAAAAATTAGTACCTAAAGTAAATGTATGCGGACCATCAGGTACGACTAATGCATCAAATGAGACAGTTTTTTTACATAACGAAAAAGTAACGAAACTCCACTTAAAGGTTTCAAAGGAATAACTACTTGCAATTTGGCATAAAAGTTTACGGGATGAATGGTACCGTTTGTAACGGAGCCTAATACTCCAGGAATTGTAATCTCTTTTTTTCACTTCCTCCTTTACTCTATTTTGGTTGCGAAGCTTTGTAGCAATGCCTTCGTTAAGGAGAAAAGAATTGTCGTTTCACCAGTATAGGTGGTTTAGGCAACCATTTGTTACGTCACTTTTTCTATTGTCCTCAATAGATGATTTAATAGTCGCTTTAGTATATTTTCTCAATGCTCGTCTGATTGTTTAATTAGATTAGCGGCCCTTAGGCCCCAGTTGGTCTATATTATTTATGGAGCGTTCGTTATAGTCGTAACAACTTATTTGGCGCCTTGTTATAATGTTTTTGGCTCCTGAAGAAACCACCGGCCAAACTTCTTCACCATATGTTAAGGCCGAGATTATAATCAATTTCATAATTGTATAGCTTGTCACCAAACGTAGCTTGCTTTCAAGTCCAATGACATTGTAAATCCTAAATATGGATCTTTTGATTACGTCAGCTTTTGACATGCTGCAGGAATAAGTTTTTGTCAAGAATGATACGTAGATATGTGTTCTAGGTTTTAATTGTATGATTTACTGGTTGTAAGGACTTGCCCTTTCTCTTTCTGAAACTTACTGCTCGAGTTTTTGAGAATTATAGCTGATATTTCATCTTCTGCAATGCTTTACAAACCTGTATCCTTCTTTGGGTATTCTGCTTTTGACATATGCTAGACTAAAGTCTCGAAATAAAATTTTTGTACCATCTGCAGATTGAAATGCTTTTACACGTTTTAGAATGTTAAAGTTTGGAACGCTGAAAACAAAAATATTAAATAGTGTAGGGGAGACGAGCGAACCTTACGCTAGACCTTTTTGTGCTATATCCAATTCCGAGATAGCCGTAGTAGAACATTTAAAAATTTTTTTATAACTATGATTTAAAATATGTTGTATATGGGGGGTCGAATTTGATAAGGCACGCGATATGTGTTAACCTGACTTGTAAGTTTAGAGTAGAACTAATTTTTATAATTAGGTTACATTTTCACTAATTTATTATCCCAAGATATAAATCGTACTAACTGTCATTTGTAGGTATCTCTCTACAGCATCTCCATCTTTCCTAGAATTTGTCCTGGGTTCAAACCAACTTGAATGTATTATAATACCAATTTTACCTAAAAATATATGAGTTAAAATGAATACTAGAAATAAGATATTATTTCTTTTATTACAATGTATGTGTTGTATAACATCGCGTGTATTAGAATGCATCAAGTAATAAATTTTTTGCATTCCCAGAACTAAATTTTTACTTTCGTTCCGGGGGACGGGAAACTAAATTAAAAACCCGCATAAGAAAGTAACAACAAAAATTAATCAACTAATAGCTATTTATTCATCAAAGGAGTTCTGTAGATGATAACACCCGGATAATGGCCCAGCTGTTATAAATAGCTTTATGTATCTCGTATCCAAGGCGTTATAAGTAAATAATAGCGAAGTAATAAATAAAACTATATATTGCTGAACGTGTTACTATAGCGCTTCGTAAATAAAATTAAAAGAGCATCTGCCGCGAAGCATGCAGTGATAACCCGAAGGACCTGTCAATGTCAAAATCATACAATTTTACCTTATTCGAACTTTTTGGTTACAAACTATTCGAAAATGCAATATACAGGGTGTAACGTAAATAGTGTTCGTCCTTGTAACAGGTGGTAGCAAATCGAAAATAGAGCAGAAAATGTGTTATAACTTTTTTCGCTATCGCCAACCGTTAGCGAGATATTTCAAATTAAAGTTACTGCACTTTGGCAACCTTGCATTCAAATTATTTCTACC
>JAHWXV010059431.1:0-12815 GCA_024586415.1 Phrixothrix hirtus | reverse complement strand
AAAAAATAATCCGTTGATGTCCATTTAAATGGACTTCAGGTCTCAGGAGGATATAACAAAATAGTAAAAGTGGGATAATAGGTAATATTTTATTTTAATTTAAGTTGAAATTACTTACGATGAGAGAACTATGACCATACAAATAACTTTCCCTGTTTTTGTTTCTATTAATCACATAGTTTCTGTTCGCCTCATTTTACAGTACTGTAATAATGATCATCAACCAAATTATTTTTCATCAGTTCTTCCATAATGTCATGTCCAACCTCAAATGTTTCCAATAAATATGGGAATCAATAATTTTTATACAATCATGTATCCCAAACATATGATCCATATCTGTTATGTTAAAATGTATAGCTAATTCTGCAAATTCAAAAAATCTTAAAGAAATTTTAGACAGTGCGGCAATGACTACTGCTCTTATAGATAAACCAAATACATACAGAATACTTATCCAATCAAAACCTTTAACAAACCTTGGATACAAAGATTATTTAACGATATAGAACGAAAGTCGTTAAATGAACATGAGCTTTTAACAAGAAGGACGACTGGAAGGCATTTAAAAATACATATAAAATATGTTTATTTTTAAAGATGACATTGCGTTCATACATTTATTAATGGGTTCTATTTTAATATTTCTATTCTTAAATTGTTTGTAACAATGCTATTCATTCTAAAATATTTTTTAAACTTGACTTACAATAATTGATGTTTATTACAAAGGCCTTAATGAATCGCAGATAAATTATTTAATTCTGTTGGACATCAGAATTATTTTTAATGTGTGTTGCTCAAAATTCACCAAATCTGATAACTCCATTATAAATCAAAGCCTAAGTGTAATTGAAAAATTCATAAATAAAATATGAATGATAACAAACTATACTTAATTTGGCAGCACTTGCTAGCATTCAAATTACACTATTACTCGCATGTGAGAATTTCTCTCACCTAGTGTTATTTTGCAGCTAATTCACATTTTGACAAAAAATGTGGAGTTATCAACTGATTATGTTCTTTAAACGTTAGTATTAGTAATAGGCAACAAAAATGTTTATAAACAGTGAGTTGTTGGAAAAACAATATTTAAGTAAAAAGTTACAGAATTAGGATTTATTTAATTTTAATTGCGAATTTCCGTTTTAAAAGTGTAATATGCCTAAATTAATTTAACTTCCCTTTGTTTAAATTAATTTTAAAAAAGTCCTTTCTCTTTCCTTCAAATATTTTCTCTTCAAATTTAATAATTTTTTTGATTAAGGGTCAATTTTATAATAAATTTAAAGTTGCTTTAATTTTAAAGTAATTTTAGTGTTAAAACTGCAATTGTCTATACCAACATTTCGTAATCTTTTTGATACACGGAACCCTATTGTAATGATCACTTTTATTGTGGAACTCCTGGTTTGTTTCAATGGTATGTTTTTAATTTAACATGCAAAACATGTAAGTTTCGTGAAAACCCTAAAGGCCTTTTTGGAAACTTTACTTATTTGATCGGATTGTGACTTGGGTTAATAAAATATGGTCGTAAACCTTAGGTTAACGACCTGTTGGAAAATATCAATTCGTTTAACTTGGTTCACAACCAGGTTAATCTTCTGCCAACTCTATTCAATTGCAGGGTAAATATTTAAAACCTACAAAATAACCTCAATTTTTCATAGATTGCGCATGTAAAAGCAGAGCGGCATAGTGAAAATACTTAAGTACATTTTAGATGTAAAATATTGCAACGCAGTCAAAAAATTGATGTCATTCAATAACGGTGGATGTCAATAAGAAAAGTCTAGATATTTTTTCGATTAATAAAATAAATTGTTCTACAACTTCACTATCACTCTCATACTCGTTAACTATTTCATTTAGTAGTAAAGGCCTTAAGTGATTTCCACAGAACCCCCATGCCGGGGTCATTCCATATCAAATCAACCAGGAATTTGAACTTTGTTATCTCAGATTGTAATAATTTTTTATATATTTGTTGTATCCATCAAAAAAAGTAAAAATGCAAAGCTCTAGATTTTTGGACACCACATTTTTGAATTATAAATTTTTACAGATTCAATGATTTTACAAATTTGGCCGCATTTTAAAACCTTTAAACTGCTCTAGCTTAAAAACTAGGTGATATAGAGGGCTGAAATTTGTATCATTTTGCTCAGTTTTTTATGCTCTTTAAATTGATATGTATTATGGCCCTATTAGTTATTTTATTTTTTAAACATCCAAACATACTTTTTTGAAAATCTCAAAAACACCATTGCCAATTTCTTTCAAACAAATATATGTTATTCTTACATATACTGGCTAAGTAAGTTTATGGCAAGTTTGAAAGATGGGGAAATGCACAATCATCATATCAGGCAAGCTGTAATGATAAAAGTACTGTACAATTTAATTCCGTGTCACTTTTTTTAATAAATTAACAGATAACCAAATGACCATACCACAAGACCATGGATTTGTTCAATGAGAGTTACTTGGTCAGGTAATATATCTCATCCATTTTGTATTGAAAAAGCTAAGAACTGATTTTTGGAGAAAACTTCTTCAGGTCTCGAATTAGTGGAAAAGTAAAGTAAACAACACATTATCAATAAAAACCTATCATGACTCATGTGTTCGGTGAAACATTTTATACCGAAGAGCAGATGGCACTTCCAGTAATCTTGTAATCTGGTCAGCTATATTGTTTCAGTATGTAAAACAAGTGCAATAAGTTTTAGTAGTTTATAATTTGTCAAAGGTTTCCATCGTGTAATTCTAGAGGATGCCGTTACGCCTTCAGAGAAACATACCTCTTCTGCATATTTAGCGGTTTCTTCAACAACCATATCTAAAAAATTATTATTCATAATCATATGAAAATAATTGATCGGTTTTGAATCTGGCTTTAAAACTAGAAGCTCATTCCTTTTAGAAAATGGTATGATTTGCAGATGTTTGTGATCCTTCTAATCAGAATTTAAATTTGCTGTGACTGCAACGCAGACCTTGTTGGTACCGTCAGACGGGGCAAATCGGGATGCTTTTTCCATATTTTTGTTAATATCTTTTTTAATAATGGAATTAAAAAAATGTAAATTGGAGAAATTAACCTACACTAGTAGTACTACAAGAATATGAATATAGCAATTTTTCAATTTCAATTCTACCATGATTTTTTTAAAATTTTATACTTGTCCCAATTCATCCCACGGCCAGGGTGAATCGGTCCATAGTATTTATCGACATGTAATTCTCAAATAACCTCACGCATGGGGTGAATCGGGACAGAAATAGGTTAAAAAATAATATTTCAATAGGTATCTATACAGAGAGATGAAAAACAAAAACAACTGAATAACAAAAAATAATATTAATTAATTCTTTACAAGATTAAGAGGCGCATTTGCATTTACAGAATTTAGTGAAAAACTATAAGATAAAATAAATATAAATTCTAACAAAAAAGGCCCTAAGTATTCAAAAATAAGAAAGAAACTAAATATAATACGATTTCAAATTCAAATGAGAAGGGAATTCATATAACCTCCTCTATGTAGCTGTGTTGGTTTTTAAAGTTTTTTTACAATTTGGTTTAGATTTATCATGGAAGTATCCTCTATACGAGGAAAAATAAAGCAGTTTTTTCTTTTTCTGTTGGGTCGTAGGAATTTAACATCAATATTTTCATCTTGCAGATTTGTTATTTGCCCTATAAAAAATGTATTGCCTCTATTTGTCTGAAACCGGACCTCAATAAAGTCATCCACGGTAAGGTTTTCTATCTCAATCTCCTCATATAGATTCTCTTCTTCTTTGGATTCATCATCTGTTTCGCTTTGATCGTGAATAACCGCATTATTTTGAATCACAGCTTCTTCTGGTGTCACACTTAATAACGGCTCGACACTTTCAGGTTCTTCTTGAACTCCAGTCGAAGAAGGCCTGCACTGTTTATTTGAAAAATCAGTTGTAGAAACAGTTTTTCCCGGTTCAACAGCAACTTTCTTCTTCCTGTATACTGTTGGTTTGGATGCATTTCTGCAGTCATTTAGTAGATTAATGACAGATTTTGTTCACGCGTTGGGATCATCTTCATCAGCGTTTCTTCTTTGAGGCAAACATTTTAAAACTTGGGTTCTGTCAAGTGGTATGAGTCCCGTTGCAGAAAAACCTTTTTGAATATTTTGACTCACAGTCTCTAGTTTCGTAATTGCAGAGTTTAGTAATGATGGGAAATATTGCTTTGGAAGTAGTCCCTTATATTTTGTTTTCCAATTTTCTAGGACTGATCCCCAGCTCTTTTTTAAAGGACCAAATACTGCCACATCAAGTGGTTGAGTTAAATGAGTAGAATTAGCTAGTAGGAAACAAACATTCTTCACACAGTTCAATCACTTTATATGACAGGTGACTGCATAAATTATCATCTATAATTATTCTAGGTGCTCGTTATTTTTTCAAAAAGGGATGAGCAATGCCAATAAACCACTCCTCAAATAATGGTTGATCAAACCAGCCAGTAGAGTTCTCCTTTAGGCCCATTTGCTGTCCAAGCATCATAGATGTGTTCGCTCTTATACACAATAAACGGAGGCAATATTACCGAAGTGGATGTCTTTGTGGAATCAATTATATGTTCTGGATGACGAGTTTTTCTCTTCACCAATACTTTCTTGTGCCCCAGATCATCAACAAAATATGTTTTGTCATAATTAATGATTGACTGTGGTTGAACGTTTCGAAATTCTTCTTCAAGGTTATCAAAAAATGTGTTTATTATTTCTGGTGTTACTGCTGCTCAAGATCGTTTGATATTTTCACATAATCTAACAGTTAAATCTCTATTATGTCTCTTATAAAAATTATCTGCCCAGTTAATTCTAGGTAATTTGTTGTTAAATCTTTTTAGTTTCACACCTTTTCTATCAAGATATCCTTTCACTATTTGCCTAATACCGTGTTTTTCGAATGGATACCCCCATTCCACCGCTAATTGAATTAACTCAACTCTTCATTTTTTGACAAAACAGTTTGCCCCCCAATGTTTTTTGGGGCCTCTTGAGGTACCTCTGTAAAGTCGATTTTGGTATGTCAAAAATCACTTCTGCTTCTCTAAGAGTTATTGCTCCTCTTTTATAATGTCTAAGAGCAGTTTTTAATTTTTTTGGATCGTAATTTTGATAAATTTTACTCCCAGATATTTTGTATATTTTCTCACCGTAGTCCCGATTGACCTCTAAAAGTGCATTAAATAATTTAAAAAATATATAAAAAAAAATGAAACAAAATAACGAAATCTGATTACTGTATGTATTCAACTAACACTCTTTGAAATATTTTAATCAACTTACCAAGATGTAGAATCCCACTTATTGCCAATTTACAACGGAAGTTTTGTGGCACTTCTAAATGCATATAAAATATTATGCCACTTGTTGCATTGTCACTGCTGACCCATTCAAAACAACAATAACTGATCTGCACGTGATTATGTTTACCAATGTCTCTAGTTCCGATAGTATGTACTACCCGTTTTAAAAACAGACTACAACATAGAAAACTGCAAAATTTGAAACATATACCGATACATCCTGATTCGTCCTGATTTGTCCTTAGTCCCGATTCGCCCTGTTTGACGGAACTACAGGAATTGTAGTTTCATTGTCTACAACAACAAATCATACTAAGCACACATTCTCAAAAAAGTAGTATCACATAAAAGTACTGGGATAATAAAGTTGTTATTCGTATACATACCTGTCTCATCTTCAGAATCTGTTTCATTCTTATATACATGATGTGACTGCTAACATCTTTAATTCTGTGTCAGTTAATTTCTTAGGATGTCTAAAGGTTACTCTTTTCTTCTTACTACTTCATGAAGCATCAGCATTATCTACAATTATAATTTCATAAAATCAAGTAATCTGAAAACGGTATGCACTTTATGGTATTATAATGTTACGACTACATGCTAAGCATACTCACAAACATTCTTCCTGGGAGCTTGCTTTGTACTAAACCCATATAATTACAAATGTCATGAATCCATAATGTGAGCAGTGAATGTGTTTATTAACCAACTAATAAGGTTTTAATCCCTTAAATTACATACATATGTGTTTTACATAGAGTGTCCTTAATTTATGAATAACAATAATATTATCTGTTTATCATGGAATTGGAGCTATTTGTGTTGTTTTAGGAAATCAATTTGATATAAAATATCTGTGAGAGGACACTTAAATGTAGCACAATTGTGGTTGCGATAAATTTGTATAAATTAACCCCCTAAACATAGCAAAATGAGAAATAAAAATTATTTAGTTAGCCTAAGTAGCCCCTTAGAGCAGGGTAATTTGTATTGCATGTCTTTCTGTATTTACTAAGTTAAATAAAGCTCATTGTGAGGCTATTTGGGCCAGGAAATTTTTTAGAGTGTGCATTTTTAAGAAACACAAACAAATGCTATTTTATTAACGAAGGAAATTCATTGAAAGAACTACATTAAAAATAAATATATTCTAGATTAGTCTTTTTTCTACGCCTAATGTTTTTGGTTCTTGCAATTTTTTCACAATCATTTCTTAATAATATCCTCATCGATGTTTGTCAGATAGGCAAAACATTTCAATTTACCATGCAGGTTTTTAAAAAATTTTTCTTTATATTGTTTTGATAAAAGGGATTCTATCACCTTTCCAATAAGGAATCTTTCAGTTTCTTTAGTGAGGTATTTAATCAAAACCTAGTCTCAAACCTCAAGAGGTTCCCAAGATTCCCTGTCATTTCTGTGGTTGATAAGGGGTCTAGCTGAAAAATTAATGCACAAATCAGATTGTTGAAAAGTACTACTTGGTTCATCAGAAATGATACATCACTAAGTCCTGAGTTTGATGTGATTATTTTTCTCTCTTAGGTATTTTCTTTATTTTGTTATATTACTTGTACTTGGTTGTATGTCAAAAATCTTCTATTGCCACACTTTTTCGAGGTTTTATAAGCCATTTATTCCTTTTTAAAGCATATCAATTACTACCACAGAAATACCTTCTTTTGGATTTATCAATTGTTTTGATCGATTACAATTAACAGGATATAATCCTGATGTGTAAAAGCCGAAATTAAATCATGAGCTCCCTTGTTTTTTCCATTTAGTTTAGTGTGCAATTGAGGTAATAATTTGGAGAATGAGTCTTTAGCCTAAGCATTCAATAGCAATCCTTCCTTTTGCTTCCATAATGTGAGTATTTCTTGCTAATAATGCTTAAGAGCCGCATAGAAGGCCATATCTTAAAGGGCTGTAGTAAGTGGGTGGTAAGCAAATAAAACTAACACTTATATCAATATTAATTTTCTAATTGAAACTTTCTCAATTTTTACAGAGTTCCTCCTTACCTGAAAAATCTGGAATTATCAGGGAATTTTGTAAACATCCTAAGTCAGGAAATTTAACAAAAAATCGGTAAAGTCAGGGAATTATATAATGCTTTATGGAAAAATTGTGATTTTTAAATAACACCAAGATTTTTTAATTTTTTACTTTATAAAGATAATCAAAACCTTATAGTCACTTTGCATAAGGACTAAAATGTTTGAAAAGGATTAAAGCATACACTGTGTGGTCATTTTTATTTGTCATCGGTTGATTATGTTAATCAGATTTTAAATTATTTTGGCATATGGTTATAGTGTAAATGGTTTATAAATTGGTATCAATCTGGTAAAATGATTATTAAAGTATCTAGTCTAACTGAAATAAACACAATAAAATCAGGAGTTACCAACATTAAATTAAACGGTTCTAATTAATTTATATTTCCATTAATTAAATTTCTTTATGAAGATGTATTTTACACCATGAGTCCTTAAGAACACACATTGGTATATAAGATAAAAGTTAATGAGATACGATATTTGTAACATGCATGTTCTACAAAGTGCTTTTCTTTTTGCCTTGATCCCGAAGGAGCCAGGTTGCTATTATGACAAACAGAATCACCATCTATGCTTCTTTATTTATACCTTCGGGGCCCTCAGGTTTAACCCTAAGGTACCCATTTCAGTGTAGTTTTCCAAAGATACCCTTATCCGTGCTCTAAAGACTTCCGTACAGCCCCACATGGGTCAACGGAAATGACAAACGGCAGGGCACGTCAGTTTCTCTGAGGAGCCGAGTTCGCTCTTGTGAGCTGTCAATCTCCCTTCATACCAGATGTATACAAAGTGACTATTGATTAGCACTAATAACCTCAAAAGAGTATCCGCAAAAATGGTAAAAATCAGGGAATTTTGTGCCCTTTGAAAAGGGGAACCCTGTTTTACACATCTTCGCTATAGTACTAATATTTTCTTATAAAAGTTAAAACTAATTTGATTTATTGTTTGGGCTGTAGCAATGAAAGTTTACACTTATTTAATTAAAGCTAATTGACTTTGACAGTTGTAAACACAACATTGATAACACTGATAACTGTTAATAATAAATATGTTAGAACTTTTATTTCCATAAAATGGGTTACCAACACCAAATAATGAAAAATTATGATTTTATGAGATGAGAGATCAGTTTCAAATATTTTATCTCTCAAAAACCAAATAGCCCCACAAAACTCATGCTTATAGTAGTTCAACTTATTGCATTTCATTTTTTGTTCAACAACTTATAGTATAATATTTACTTCCACTGGCTAGGTTTTTCTTTTTAGAAGTTCATGAGCAAGTTTACTGCAGGTATAAAAATTAACTATGTAAAGAACTCTACCTTGATCTAATAAAGAAGTTATGTGAGCAAAAATAACTTTTGTTGTTGAATTGTTATCTTTATCACAGTAGAGTTTCAAGTCCAAAGTATAACACGTTTAATACCAAATTAAACTCTTTGTTTTTTATAAATTTTTTGAATGAAATATGTTCTCTATTATGAATCTGCTAGAGATTTCAGTAAAGAATTTAATGTTGCTAAATTGGGATCAATATTTTCATTATCGTTGAAATGAAACATGCATAAGTCATCTTTATAGATAATTGGTTTGCATATAAGCTATTTCCAATAATCTATTTTAGGGAACCTTGTCAATTCCATTCTCAAGTAAAACCCAAAAACTATTTCCGTTTCATTTACATTGATGTCGTATCTATTAATATGTAAATTCTGTGAAAGCCCTTTATTTATAGAATGCTTCGCATATCGATTCATCTTGGTAACTATTAAATTGAATATGTCCTCATTTAAAAATATACTAAAAAATTTAACAGTTCTTCTGCAATGTAATTTTCATTAACAAAATTTGAAAGATCTACAAAATTATCCGTAAAAATAAAATCTCTCAAGGAAGTGCATGTAATTAGTGATCACTGAATATTTTCCTATCACCACTTATATTTTCTTTTAACCCTTTGAACCCGAACTTACTTATGCAGTGACCCTGGGCTTATGAGGAACTGGTCGGTATAGAGGCAATTCGGGTGTATGTCATTCTTATATACTGGTTTTTGCAACTTAAGCATTCAAAAGATACTAAGAATTTCATACAAAATAGTCTATTTTGTTATTTATTTTATAATATAAACAATACAAAAAAACACACTTTATCGCCAGAACTGAATCTTCGAATGGTAAATTGCAAAACAGTTCTCAAGTCCAGTAGCAATGCACAGGAACACTTTGCATGAACTGCACCAGTATACAGTTTTCTTGCGTTTTGGTAAATCCTTATCTGTTGCTTCAGGATTAGCTCTTTTAGCTCTATTACATTTTTCAGTGCAGACAACACATCTATTATTTGATGTAGCTTCTTTTGGTCGCTCAGGCATATGTAGAGGATTATTCGGCATATTCAACAGTCTTGACTCATTTATGTTGGATTTTCTATTTGCTAACCTGTCATCTCCGAGACCCTCCTATAAGCTCATGGCATAATTTATCTACAAAGATATGAAATGCATGAGTGTGTTTTCCGATAACTTTGTGTGGACTATAGTAATCTTTCAGTATGTATGAGTTGTAAATACACCATACATAGATTTTGCTCATTGGGTGCCTTGGCTATTTGTAGTGGCTCTGCATTTTTGTAACTTTGTCATTTGATCATTTTTGTCAGTACTGCCCATAAAATTATTGTAGGCCTTTACCAAAGCTGGACATGGCACTGGTAATCGTTTGTGCTCTTTACTATTACATCGCAATATTGTAACATCGGGATCTGCAACATATTTCGTAGATAAAAAGTATATTGGTTTCTTGGCATTCCACATGACAGCAGCTATTTCTCTATTGTACAACAATGAGTGAAATCCACGATCCATTTTGTTTTTGGAGACCAGTTCTTTGGGAAACTTCTTTCTGCCTATCAATGCTGTATCACATAATCATGTACCTTGATTTTCCAACAAGTATTCTGCGATACTCACAAAAGTATAAAATCTATCTGTGAATATACGATGACCACAATTTTCCAACAGTTTGGTCAACCTAGCCACTAAGCAACCCGTTACACCTAATTTTTTCTCCATTTCTGGATTTTGGTCAACTTTACCCGTATAAATTTCTGCGTTAATAATGTATTTTTTTGTTGGTATCAATCCTTCATCGTGTGACAATTCACAATCTGGCACATATCTCTGAAAATTTTGTAGAATAATATTAAAAATTGGCCTGCTTTTGTATATTTTGTCCAACTTGTCGACATTACTATCTCTTTCATTTACATAGTGCAAAAGTGACCAAATAGCTAAAAATCTATCTCTAGTAAAAACCCTAGCGAATCTAGGCATAGATGTAATCCAGCTTCCTTTTTTATTCCAGTAAATTTCGTATCTATCTTTATGTATTAGCAACTCAATAGCAATTCGACAACCAAAAAAAGTCTTTAGTTCGGAAACAGTAACGGGTTGGAATGATTTAGCATAATAAGGTGTAGGTTTATTTTCTTTTACATATATTGCCTGTTTATTTGTCTCCTGTACAAGAAGGTTCCAAATCGAATCACTCCAAAGCAACGAAAGCAAATCAATTGCTTTGCTCTCACTTAAAAACGAATCAGGAATAATGTTTGGTCCTATATTTTCCAGAGGTGTGAATGTGGAATCCACGATAGAAAATGAAGATATATCTCTTGACCAAATCGATTCAGAACTAGCATCTTGCACAAAGGAAGTACTAAATGGAAGTTCGCCTTCACTCAGTTCGTTTTCAAATTCTTTGTTACAATATTCATCTTCTGTTAAATTTTTAGCCCGTATAGATCGCTGCCCTTTTTTTTTGCTTCAATAGATTCTTTCTGTGCATCTTTATGCTTCAACATGGTAAAACCTAAAAGAATAAGTTCATAAAAAATATGATATACAATTACATAATATAACTATTATAGTAAGTGGTTAATCAACAGGCAATAAAAATCTCATGCAACAAAATTATTTTAGTTATTATATTCCATAATAATTACTAGTACCTACAGAATACGTTTCAAAAGAAAACAAAGATTAACACAATAACAGAAACTAAATAGGTATATTCACAATCAATAAACGTTGTAAAGATGGTTTTAAACAATATACACAATCAACACATACACTATTATCAAGTGATGACCTCATACTAACATCTTCTAACTTATAAGCAAGCCGACTCTTCCACCTCCCACTTACAAAAACCCTTACTATTGGTAGTAGTGACTTCTGTACTTAAAGGCCGCTGTATAGATCATTAGGGTAATAATAACAGATGCAGAGGCCAGTATTCCGGCCATTCGGGTATATACATTATTTCTTTAAGCCGGTATTCCGGCCAATAGGGTTCAGAGAGTTAAAAGGCGATATTTTAAAATTACAGCTTCTGTAGTATAATCGCCCAATGATACATACATGAGTTTTGAACAATTTTGAGAAATATCAAACGATTCATCATAAATCAATCTAAATTTAAAAAAAAGATAGCTGGTGTTTTAAATTTAAGAACAAAAACGTACAATTTTTGTTTTTCCACCGTATAACTTCCTTGTCCAAAGATTCACTTGAGTTTGAAGAATCAGATATATTATTTAAAGAATCATTATGTTGAAATTCTAATGGTTCGTCATTATCTTCCCCATCAGATTAGAGTCCATTCAACAATTTCGTCAAACATATTTGTTTCCTTAATCATTGTTATACCTCCCTCCTTCTCGACCACCAGAAGTGACAGGCACACCAGATATTCTGTGATTGTCTACTTCAATGGTTACTTGCATAATCAAATATTTCCTTGTACTGGATGATTTAGGAAATTTGATGGTCATTCCTCTTAGCGCTAATTAAATTTGGATCTTCCTTGTTTCCAATAGCAATGAGCTAGTTTTTTATTTTAATTTTGCTACTTTCTGCAGACATGTACAATTGCAAATATTACCCTTCAGAATATTTATTTTTTGTCCTATACTTTTATATTAGTGTCAAGGAATATCAAATTATAGTGAGCTCTATAATTATGAGTTATACACCCATCGATTCAACCAATCATAGATCGAAAATATTTGTAAACAGTTACAGAAAGTTTTAAAAAGTACTATACCAAATTAATGTGTATAAAATGAATCTAGGTCAATTGCTCGAACGCAATTGCTCGACATGAAAATTGCTCGAAATACAAATTGCTCGAATAAAAAAGAAAATTATATATCTAAATATTTATTCACAATAATACAAAATATACAGGGTGTAAAGTAAATAGCGTTCATCCTTGTAACAGGTGGTAGCAAATCAAAAATAGAGCAGAAAATGTGGTATAACTTTTTTCGCTATCGCCAACCGTTAGCGAGATATTTCAAATTAAAGTT
>JAHWXV010059366.1:0-10994 GCA_024586415.1 Phrixothrix hirtus | reverse complement strand
TAGTGTTTAGCATTAACATATGTCTTTGAATCGTGTCTTTGAATCGTGTCTTTGAATCGTGTCTTTGAATCGTAGTCTTTTGAATTGTGACTTTGAATAGAGTCTTTGATTAATGTACTTGTAAAAACCAATTGAATTTCTGTTTAATTTATTATTTGTAAATAAATAATAGTTTTTAAAAACGACTTCTCGTTGTAGTGAAACTTAAGTTATATGTAAAAATGTGACTTTAAATATATCTTGAAAAACCGGGAGTCTTTTAAACTGTCATTTTTCAAAATAAATACCCAAGCAGCACTTTTAGTTATTAAAACGTATTAACAACTCCTAAATTGACTTCAAAGTGTTTCGCTACTATCCATTTCAACCGCACTAAAACGTTTCTCTGGCGAATATGTCACTAAAATGGGGAATAACGCATACTAATATATTACACGTTTATCACCATTGCAATTAAGTTTCTCTAACTAGAGAGTTACGTGTTAATTCCGTTATAGTTTAGTTGCTGAAAGTTGTAATTACTTCGTCAACTCCTAATAATTTTGTTTCTAGCTTACTTAGGTAACTTTATAAAACATATTATATTGCTATCGTTTTCTATAGAACTGAAGTTGTGATAAATGTAGTAAACAGTAACTATGGATGAAATCTTCTTTAATAATTGAGAAAGTATAATACGTATATAACACGTACAATGATCTCAAAATAAAAAGGAATGCCTGTTTATTGATAAATGTGATTATGATACCTCTATAAGATAAGTGCGCCTTAAGAATTATTAATATTTATAAAAATAAACATTGCAACAAAAATTATATAAAATAATCACTGAAGTATTTGAAGTGAAAGTGAAGTGAAAATATGCAACATATTTTCACGTAAGTTGTAGATATAATACATCTGAAGTAAACATAAATAAAATATTAACACAAGAATTTAGACAAAATTACATTCATTGATTAGTATTAACAATTTCGGTAAAATTTGGCGATGTTCACATAAATTTACTATGTAGTTCAAGTTAACATAATTTACGTATATAAAGTACTTTTTACTTTCATGAAGTAATTATAACTGCAATGTTTTCGCTTCAAAGTAATATTTACTGGGATGTAAAATATTCTTTTTGACTGTTAAGTAGCGCTTATATAACAGAAAGTATACCTAATAGTAACTCCGCCACTAAAAAAAATCATTGGCCTTCCCTAATCTAATAGCGTGCGCGATTAATATTCACTGCATATTAGTTGCTTTCTAAATAGTATGAAGATATTTCGTTACTAGAAATAAATGGACTAATTATAAATCAGCAATGTTAACTACAAATAAAGTTGAACTGCTGTTCTGAGCTAAACGTTTGTTAAGTATAAATAAATTGAATTTTTCATAATAAAAGGAATTATTTATTAATTATTAATCAGCAATATTTATTACAAATAAAGTTTAAGACGTGTTCAGATATAAACCATTCATTTATTTTCCTCAGATTAGGCATATTATTTATAAATAAATTACATCGAAATAAATTATTTGCTTTCTAGGAATAACCTAAAATTTTGTGTATACTTATAACTAATAACGTTTCTCTTTTATAAATATCTCTTATTTATTACAAATAAAATGTGCTCAAATAAATATTTGTTAAGAAGTATCCAGTTTTACTTTCAGTGTAAGTACAATACTATAGTCTTCATCTGTATCATTAAACTGATAGTTTTCTTCGACTAAATTAATTTTATTATCTTCCATGGGTGTTGATTTAATAATAAACTTATTACTTTGCAGTTCATTTCGATTTGTTGATGTAACAGCTGTATTAGCAAAATAATTTTCAATTAATTCTACTTGTGTATGATTAAATTGTGACTTCATTTTTTGTAAAAATGTGTAGAATGACGACACAGCTTTTTTTGCCTGAGCACAATAATTACCTAATATATTTTTAAATACCATATTAAAATGTGTACTAAAAGGGTGATTTCCTTTGTAGCGCATTTTAAGGGTTACTAAAACTTTTTAGTAACTTTCAATTATTAAGTCCAGTAATAAATACTTTGACGTTAAATTCTTTGGTCATTTTAGCGTTATTGGAACTTGTGTTTTAACTAGCAAGGCACTAATTTGTAATAGTAAACAATAGTAACCAAAATGTTACAAAAAATTGAAAATTGACTTGTAAGAAACTATTTCTTCAATGTAATAATTAAGTATTTAAAGATGGTTATTACTACTTACAATTTTTACCATAAAGTTGATATTGTTTAAGAGTAATTATGAATTGTTTTAATTGCGTTGCAGGTACTGAATCGTATATAACTAGTTAGTAATTCTAAACAGTAAATTTTACGATATTTTAACTAACAAAAAGGTGAATCAGATAATTTTTACGTTAAAATAGAAATTTATGTAATAGTTCAGTAATATTTACTGAGGTAAAATAGATATAACTCAATTGCCTGTTATAATTACTTAAAGTGCTACTTGGGTATGGACCTTTCCCATTTTTAGCATCAACTGGTAGTAGATAATAATTCATTAATTGCTATGTAATTTTAAATCGCAAAGCTAGTAGTGGAAAATAAAGTTAGGTACAGCTTGACCGTTATAACTTGAGAAAGGACGAGTCGATAGCCTCGGTTTAATACATGCCGAATCATGCCAATTTACAACATTATGCAGTCAAGTACATTCAAAACACAAAACCTATTGTTGTTAATGCATTGCTTACTCTAATGGGGAATATTTTATGAAGTCGTATGCTAAATTCATTATAATATTGAATTCTTGATAGTAAAATGTTACAAGCATACGCACGTTTTATAAATAAATATCATCAGATAATATTATTCATAGAATATAAACTGTTGAAAAGCGTAAATATGTATGTCTAGCACAAATGTTAACGTTTAAATTTTACACGATTGTCACATATGGGTTGTTGATTTTCGTATCACTTTTTGTTTCTTTTTAATATTCTGTAAACATCAGAAGCCACTGATATATCCGATGCGATACCTAAATGTTTTTTAATTTCACTTTATAGGAATTACTAATGTTTATTACTTTCTTTGAAATAGTTTTTAAAAATTCAAACAACTTTGCAGCTTGCTAAACCTTTGAAGATTACTCCATACTAAAAATAATTTTAGTGATTCTTCACTTTACTACTGCGCCTTATGCGCAGTGTAAAACTTTTTCTCAGGTTAAAACGGCCGAACTATACCTCCTTTGTTGCTATATGAGCAACTTCAATAATATCGAATAAATCCTCTGTCTTACAATAACATCTAAACTGTTCAGTTGACTTCGCTTATGCTTTCTCAATCAATTTTTCATTTTCCCCAATTGTTACAATATTAGTAACTCGAAATATGTGGTACAGTAATTAGTAACTGTCTAAGTTTTAATAGTTCTCTACTGTATTTATACAGAGCGTCCAACAAATAAGTAACACCCCGTAAACTGTGTGTAACTCATGTCATGTAGAACAAAATGTGATTATGATTTTTTTTCAAAATATTAAAAATTATAGTTTTCAGTCCAATTCTGGCATTCGCGCCGTACTGGATAGTAATATGCTATCCCTTGATGTGTGGTACTTACCGGTATATCTTGAATTAGGAACATACTTTTTTCGAAAAGATAACGTTCAAATAATTCTATGTTGCTTTGCCTAACATTATAGAGCAGTATTTCCCAATTTTCAATACAAAATAATTCAATACGTATGTATTTTCCAGTTGTTCTTTTTGTTTACAATAATACTTTTTGGGAAAAAATATTGATACTGGTCGGCGTATAAAGAATCGGCTATATGGTATTAAAATATCTCAATTGAACACATTAAAAGTTTTGAAACAAAATTCATTGTATTATTATTATGTCTGATATTTAGGATAGAACAATTTAGAATCTTGTATTTTTAGCAAATAATTTTGGTACTAAGCAACCAATGTGTGTAACTATGAAATCTTAAGGTGTAACGATCGACTTAAAATTGCTTTCTTATTTGAAAAAAGTGAACAAAGTCAAAGAACCTATATAGGGCACATTACTATAAGTACGTCTGAAGAAAAAATTACGTGTTTTTATATTAACCCATTAAAGCATAGTGGCCGTTTAAACGGACGTGCATAAATTAAGTCATATGATGGTAGAAAACATAACCTATAACATTTATTGTGGTTAGTTGCGTTTATTAAATATTAACCTTCTTTCAAAAAATATTTTTGTGGTTTATTAAGTATTTTGAACAATTTATTTCGTAATTTTGTGATAACGGGTGAATCGTTTACAAGATTCTGTGCATCTTAGCATGCTAATTTTTGTGTTATTTTATTACATAAATAATGCCCCTTCACACTTAGACCGCATATAAATTTAATTAAAATTTAATATTTTTTTATAAATTTAGTGGTTGTCCGTTACAACGGACACTATGCGCATACCAGTGATATTCCATAATGATTTATAGGTTATCTCTGGTTCAACTCATGCAAGCGCTTGAGGATGAAGCAAATGATACGCAGCTGGATACTTTTATTAAACCACCTGAAGACGAAATTGCTACAGATTGTGGTGAAGGCTTGAATGACGATAAAGATCATACTAATTTGAACTATTTAGGTCCAAAAATGCTTTAAGCACGTGTTGAAATTCATAACAATGTGTCACGGTTAATTTTGATCGAACGCTATTTTTCGGAAGAGAATTTCAATCATGATGTATTTATTAAGATTTGCTCTCGATTAAATTAAAATTTTGGGCTAACTTTACATTTGGTTCAATTCCAAGATGTATTGAATAAACTAATCTTTGTTTAGTGGTCCCAAAATCGAGTCATTAAGGTTTATTTCCTGTGTGGAATTGTTTCGGTGTTCTTAGTTTAAGAGGGTGGCCGCTGTCACCTCTTTTCAATTTTCAGAGTATTTTTTGGTAATTTTATGTTTGAGTTCTACTAAAAAACGCATACTAATCCACGACGTAGAAAATTTTTTATTAAAACATGTATTTTTGTTGAGTTATCGATCCGTATTAATTGTTGTAAACCATTTAAATGTGATTTAAGGTTAAGCATTTTGATTTTGTCAATAAATAATAGAAATTGTACATGTTAGTTTTGATTATTCCAGTGGTTTTTTGTTTGGGTGCTTTTGGTTGGTTCTTTGGAATTATTGTTGCTGTGACTACGATCCGTCCCAAAAGGTAGATGAGTTCTATAAGTAAGTCAATGGAGGTACTCTATGATATTTGGTCAACACCGATTTCTGGAAACAGGTAGACGACGGCCGTCCTTATTTGTGTCAGACGCCGCTTAGAAATTAGGAGTCGATATGCAAGATTTTCTGTTCTCTACGAGAGTACCCGTTGGATCCACCAAGAAAAATAGAAAATTGGGTGAGGGGTAACCGTAGTAGTTGGTCTTATCTTGCTCCTAAACATAAGCTTAGTGCCAATAGTAATTGCATGTTGAATAAATAGACGTTTTCGCTATTGAACTAATTAATAATTAGTATTTTACTAAGGACCTAGAATAATTAAGATATCTGTCAAAATTTAATCTATCAAATAATATGATCATTTATCACGAAATAATTACGACTTTAAATGCCTTTTTAG
The DNA here is from genome assembly GCA_024586415.1 of Phrixothrix hirtus. Taxonomy (NCBI): domain Eukaryota; kingdom Metazoa; phylum Arthropoda; class Insecta; order Coleoptera; family Phengodidae; genus Phrixothrix; species Phrixothrix hirtus. The sequence goes on along the minus strand of JAHWXV010059366.1, from coordinate 5,375 downwards.
AAGTAACTGTAGAGATTCTTGAACGGTGTACTGTAAAGGGACAATTCTTTATGTCGTCGGTCTAAATTTGGCATAGTAAAAACATATTAATCAATTTAACTATTGAAGCAATATAGTAATTGCAGTGATAATTTCAAGAAATCGTTACTGTCTCTTAAGGGTGTTACTTGTACAAATGACATCAGCGTTTTTGTATGCAAGGTAAAGAGGTCTATATGACCTATGCTAACATCAAAAGAAAGACAAATTATATTAATTGTTCCTAAATATTGTCTAGTGTAATAAATGTCAACTACAAATGATTTTAAATACATTGATAGGCTTAAACGAAAAATAAGATTGTCATATTTACTCACATCACTTAATTATTTGATGTACCCTTAAAATTTGCTGTTCATAGCATTCTCATTAAACAGTATTCTAAATTGTTAAAAATAAAGAAATATTGAAGCTTTCCCCACTTTAAGTATTTAATTTTTATGTACGGGACCACATAAACAGTAACCCAGTCTGATGCGATTTGTTTGTATAAACATTTTCCTACCGGTTAATTATTAATCTAGGTTATGCTTCTCTAACCGCTTTGACCTTATTATCGAACAACCACTTAAAGATAAGGGCTAAGTTTCGTTTTTGTCTTAGCGTATCCGCTTATGAATTCTTAACAACCGGTTCGAAGAGCGTTTTCATTTTAATCTGAATAACAAAAACGTGGCGCCCAAAGAATAGTAAATCCCTACACCTGCATTGTCCTTAATTGGCACAATTAAGCCGTTGAGCTATTTATTCCGCAATGCGATAAAGTCTTTCCAGGTAAGGGATCGTCAAGAAGTATCGATACGATTGAACACTCAGCCCACTCCTACTCTGTCGATCCAGTCTGAGCTATCCGGTACACCTATGTAATTTTATAACAACCCTTGTAGGAAATTATTCCACCGTAAAGTTGTTAGAAATGGAATGCGGAATAAAAATGATAAATATAGTAACGAAACCGTTAAAGACCAATCCTATTCTGAGTTGATACTAGTGTAGAAGACCTTCTAGCAAAGAAAGTTAAAAAATAAGTAAATTGCTTTTGCATGAATTTCAGTGGATCAATAAAAAAGGAGTTTTAAAAATGAATACTATTTGGATGAATTACCGTATTCAGATGAATCAAGGCATCGTACAGCCCTATTAGTTTTTTCAAATTGTTTTTTTACCAAAGAATTCTTGTTGGATATGGTGACTCAAAGTAATGTAGATGCTTCACAAAATAATATGAACTTAAATATGACCCTGAATGAAATTGATGCTTTTTCGGGGCTTTACTGTTATCCGGATATACAAAATATCCAAATAAAGGTCTAATTCTTCAAACAAGCATTCAACTAAATAGATTTGAACAAATTCTTCGCAATTTTCATCTAAATAATAAGAATTGTATTGATAAAAATGATCGACTATATAAGCTAACATCTATTATCACCCATCTAAATAACACTTTTAAGTATCATGGAGGTTTGCAGGCATATTTATCTATTGATGAGAGCATGATCCCTTATTACGGGAATCATTATGCTCAACAATATATAAAGGGCAAACCAATACGTTTTGGTTTGAAGCATTGGATCATTTGTACGGCAGATGAGTATATGATTTCACTTGAAATATAAACAGGTAAAAAACATACAAAAAACTAAAGAGTTCGTTATCAGCGGTGATATGGTTATGGCACTAATCAGTCAAGAAAATGTACCACCTAGTAAGGGTTTCAAAATATTTTTTGATAACTATTTTTGTCAGCACAATTACTGCATCGTTTAGCTAATAGAAGTTAATGTGCTAAAGCAAGAATTTAAGATAGTAGAACTGGTAAATGCCCGCTTATGGATAAAAATATATTGCAGAAGAAAGCTAGAGGATCTTACGATTACCGAACCGATGATAGAGAAAATTTCTCTAATAAGATGGAGAGACAATAAAGTTGTGACGTGTATCACAAATTATAATTTATTTGAAGGAGATACCTGTACTAAATACTCGCGTGATTTTAAAATCAAAGTTTCAGTTCCACGGCCAAGACACTTATAATTATAATAAAGGAATGGGAGGTGTTGACAAAATGAACCAGCCAATAGCAGCATATTGCACAATAATGTGTCAAAGAAAGTGGTGGCGGTCCATATTTGGTTACCTTCTTGACGTTTCTGTTACTCATGCTTGACTACTGTAGCGAAAAGTTCATCGTAATGAAGAGCAAGCTGCCAGTCTACTGAAATTTCGTAGAACTATTGCCTATGGTCATTTAAATACATAAAAAAATCCATCATCTAGAAGAAGAATTATCAAACCACCTTCTGACGATATACGTTTTGATGAAAGAAGTCATTTGATCCATTACAATGAAACTGAAAGGTGTTGCAAATTTTGTACCAAAAAAACTCACTTTATTTGTCACAAATGTAACGTTGGTCTTCACCCTCGGTATTGCTTCAAAAATTACCATACGAAATAATTGTCAGAAAGTGGTGTAAACTTTTATATAACTGGTTATGTATATATAATAGCAAAATTATGTTTTCATACAATAGGTAAATAGCATTGTTACTATTTCAATAGTTTTCATGTTCAGTACCTATTGTGCACGTTGTGCATTGCGTGCGTTTAAACGAGCGTACTGTAGTATGAAAAATAAAATAATAAAAAGTTTATTTTGGAATTTTTGTGTTTATATGATCATAAATAAGTAAATTGGTAACTTACACTTGTCAATTCAAATTTAGTTACTTCATGCACTAATGAGTTAATGCCAAATTAGGATAGTACGTATTTATTATCGTCCCATTCATAACTACTTTTAGTTAAAGACAGGTTGCGTTTAGAACAAATATATCATTTAAATTTTCAAAATTAAAAAATCGTTTATGAAAAATAATTGTAAGAAAATTGCGCTATACAAGTCATAAGGTACCCACGGTTTGTGGGGTGTCATTTATTTTTGGGGCACCTTGTGTAGAATACTAATATGTAATAGAATAATTCTACTAAGTTTGTATATAGTCGCAATTTGAACCGAACTGTTTCTTTTGAACCTCGGCTACATCACAATTATTCTCTACAAAATTAGAGAAAGAAAGTGTTTCGAATGATGCTATTAAAAAATTTTTAAAGTTATAAAAATAAGATAACCCAATACAATATTTATAAAAATATGATAACAACTTACGCTTTCCATCCATGGTAACAGTACAATTTGAATTTATTACCTGCAACAAAAGGAACATGTTAGTTTTAGTCAATTTAGAACTAAACAATGAAATGTTCTTAATATAAAAAAGATGCATCTGTTAACCATTGTATTGAGAAAATTAATTATTATTTAACACTTATTGTTGCATTTATGATATCCTGTTAATGTAAAATTGTTGACCTCTAGCGGAACATAGAATTATACAATGTTTAATATCTTATACTTTAGATACTTTACGTAAGAGCTAGTCGAAAACTGTTCACAAAAGCAAATTCTAATACATTCGAGATAGCATGACACAATTGTAATATTTCATAATCATATAATGTTGATAAAAGTACAGAACAAAATTTATAATATTTTAGTACGCAAAAATATTGAGATTGATAGAATTTTATTTTTTGCTGCACATTTTGTGTTGCATCTTATTTCTTATAGAGACCGCCAATAAAAGAAACACTTTAAATATCACCCTATTATTTTGATGTTCTTATCTGAAAGTATATTTTTTCTGTTTTCAGCGATTCAAAACTTTACTACATTTAATCCAGCACTTGTAAAATTATTTTCCCTTAACGCTTTAATTTTTTATAACTTCATCTTGAAATGTAAAATCAGGTGGCTGCAATTTGTAACTTTTTTAACAAAATGCGGACTAACGAAATTCCTTAGATATTATATGTTCCTGGGGCATTATCTTGATTTTTTTGTTTGTGCATTCGAACTTCGCACATTTTACAGCGTAATTTACTTATTACCTATGATAACAAAAATAATAAATACACTACTTAACCTATCTACAAAATCTGCAAATCTAATGATTTTCTTATCAAACATTTTAAAGAATTCGTATTTTATTACAGGTGGTCCAATTGTTTGATTTCGTGTATATAACGCTATTCAATTCGCGTATAAACGTTTTGAACTGATTGTTCAATTATACCAGCTATAATATTTAACATGTTGGTCCTGCTTGTTCTTTTCGCGCTTCTAAATTTGTAGGCCTTGTTCTCTACTTCGTTTGGCAGTTATAAAACAATTATAATAAATTGCTTGATTACGTACTTTAGTTATGTAATCTTTGTTTGGTTTTAGAATGAAGTAGACAAACTAGTTCGAACTGCATTAATCTTTCTCAACCAGTTCACCGTACTGTTGCCTGCTAAGAACCTTTGCATAACCGGTTTAGACGAATGTTTACGTTAGTCACCCTAGCGATCTGAACAAATAAAGTTAATTAACGACTTATTTATATTTCACCAGATAAGAACAGAGATTTAGGATCTATACATTTATTGAAAATTTCAAATTAAATAAAATAAAATAATAAATCAATAATAATCACATTTAAAATATTAAATACACAAATCCCAAAGAAACACGTAATGTTTACAAACTCTTCGGTCATTTCCTTTTGCAAGCTACTGACAGGTACCCAAGAAACATTTTTGGTTTTAAACAAGCGATTAAAGCATCTATAAAGCCAATTATAAATTTCTATAATAAATATAGCAAGGTATAAATGCAGCTACTAAACTATCTTAAAACAGCTTTAAAACACAAAAGGCCCACCCTTAAAATGGCTTTTACGGCCTTTTTTTAAACTATCTTATAAATCTAAAATGTTATAAGAAAGTGTTTTGTAGCTATTTTAAAGATAGTGATAAAATCTTTTTTAAAACCTTTTAAAATCATATGCCTATTTTGGCAGTCAATAGACCGAAAAAATATTAGATCACTTTTGCATCAGAAAGGCTTTAAAATATTTTTATTAGAACTTAATCATTTTATTAAGGAAAAATTAAATATTTTGCAGCAGTAAGTATTATTGGTTGTCTAGATTACTAGTATGTATTTGCTATATCAATTATGCCAATACAAAACAATTCTCTCATTCAACAATCATAAACCAAAGTAAATTTACTGATGAAAGTGGATTATATATAGGCCCAAAAAAAGCGCGCCCCTTGAAAAATATATAATTTATGATTTTGAGAATAAATAACCTTGAAATATTTTTTCTTCTTTTAGTTAATTTTTCACCAAAATAACTAATCAAGCTTTTCTAAATATTAAACAGACTCAAAAACGAAATATTTTTATAAAAACCAATTAAACTCTAAAAAAATCTGGAATAGTT
>JAHWXV010059236.1:0-10927 GCA_024586415.1 Phrixothrix hirtus | reverse complement strand
GTCTTTATTTTTCACTATTGGCACTGTTACTTAGTTTTTTGTGAGTTTGTTGTTTGCAGGTTTGAAATAACAACAGTTAAGTCTCACAGGTGTTTACACCGGGGTTTTCTTGTGTTTTATATTTAGTGTCTGTGTATGTGTTGTGTGAGTTTATGTTTAATTTTGTATGGGAATTGATCGTATGTTTTTGAGCCTATGGTTTTGTCAATGTTGAGTTTTTGATCGCTGTTTTGCAGAAATTGTTTGTTATTTTTCTAATTAGTTCTTTAATTTAAAGGTAGGTTTGCTTTTGTGTGGAGCTTTTTAGTTTGTGTGTTTTTTTGGTAGTTGGTACAAGGTTTTGAGGACTTTGTTTTGTATTTTTTGTAGCTTACTAAAGTTTGTTTCGTGTGTGTTGCTCCATATTGGTGCAGCGTATGTCATTATTGATCTGATTGCTGTGGTGTACATTAGTCTTTTGTTTGTTTGGTTTACATGGCTAGATATGGTTATGAGTGGTTGTATTGCTATAAGGGCTCCGTTAGTTTTATTTATTGTGTTGTTTATTTGTTTGTTGAAGTTTAGTTTATGATCTAGTGTTACTCCTAAGTATTTAATGTGATTTTGGGGGGTTATTTGGGCTAGGTCTACTGTGACTGGATTTGATTTTGTATTTTTGTTTTTCTTGTGAATTGTATGAGTTCTATTTTATTTGTATTTAGTTTTATTTTTCATTTGTTGTAGTAGGGAATTAAGCTATTTACAAGATTTTGTATGTGAATGTTTGCCTGATTTACATTCCAAGATTCTGGTATTATTGCGGTGTCGTCTGCAAAGATGACTAGTTTGGTTTTACCCGTTTTTGGAAGGTCATTTATGTAAAGGGAAAATAGGGTAGAAGAGAGTATGCCTGCTTGTGGAACTCCTGACTGGACTTGGTATTCCTCCGAAACTTAATGTATTTCACCTGTTTTTCAGATATGACTGGATTATCTTGGTGAGATGAATTGGTATTTTATAAATGAGCAGCTTGTATATTATTGCGTCGTGCCATACTGTGTCAAATGACTTTTCTATATCCAGGGCTAGGAGTGCTGTTATTTTGTTTTCATTAAAATGTTCCGTAATTTGTTGGGTTATTCTGATGAGTTGCATTGTGGTGCTGTGTTTGTTTCTAAAGTCGAATTATTCTGGAATGAGGATGTTGTTTTTGTAGATTTGTTCATTGAGTTTGTCAAGGATGATTTTTCAATGAATTTGGATAGGTTGTTAAGTAGGCTGGTGGATCTGAAGTGTTTGGGGAATTTATGACCTTCGTTGGGTTTAGGGATGGGATGGGAAGTAATTTTGGGAGAGACAGGTTGTGAGGAATTTTTGTATTTCTTTTTGTGTTTTGAGAGGAAGGTTTTTTAGCTGCCGGTTTGTCCTCACCCGGGGCTTTGTCTGGTGGACTGTTTTTAATTATTTGCCTTATTTCTTGTATGGTTGGCATGTCTCTTTCTTGAATATGGCCTGTTTGCTTGTGTAACTCGTGTATTATTTTTTTGACTTTTTGTGTACTGAATTCGTCTGATAAGTTTTCTGTAATTTTATGTCCCAGCTCAAAGGTATTTGCTATGGCTTCGGCCTTTTCTTGATTTGAGTAGACTAGCCCTTGGTTTCCATGTATTGGTGTATGGTATGTGGATTTTTGGAGTTTATTTTTCATTGCTCTGGCTATTGCCCACGTTTTTTTTAATGTTTTTTGTATTAATGTTTGCCAGTTTTTTGTTCCAAGCTTCTTCCTTTATTTTCTTGAGGTCGTTTTTGATTTTTTGGTTAAGTGTTTGTATTTCTTGGTAGGTTTGGTTGTTATTGTTTCTTTGGTTTTGGGTTCTTTTCCGGTTTTTTGTTTTAATTTTTTGTTTGATTTCGGGTGGGATTATGGAGTATTTTTTGTTGCGGGTTGGTATGCATTGTTTATGGTTTCTGTTAGTGAATTTATTTCGCCGTTTATTTGTTTGCTTTGCTTATCTGACTTGAGGAGGGTGGGGGGGATTGTTGTAGGATTTGTTTGAATTTCCTCCAGTTTGTTTTGTGTAGTTTCTTTGCTGGGTCTGTTTTAGGATTGTTTGTTGTAAATATTGTTATTTCGATGGGGTTGTGGTCTGAGGATAGTTGGTTAATCGATAGTGTACGGGTGGTGTTTAGATTTTTGGTGAGTGCGAAGCCTATTGTGGAAGGAATTTGTAAGTTTGTGTGAAAATATGTTGGTACGTTTATGGAATAGTTGTGGGTTATGTTGGTGGAGCGGATGAAATTATTTAGGGTTCTGTCAGGTGTAATGTTGTTGCAGCAGTTCCAATTTCTATTTCTGGTGTTAAAGTCTCCTATTGTTATTGTTTGTCTAGTTTTATTTAATAACTGATTTAGTTCTTGTATATCGAGATTTTGGTCAAGATATCTGTAATAGTTTGTTATTGTTATTTTATCTACGTATATTGTTTGTGTTTCTGCGTATTTTAGATTTTTGGGTTGTACCGTTGCTTCTATTTCATTTTTGATGTATGCTGCTAGTCCGTGTCTTAGTTTGTGAAATAGGCTGTGTACCCTTAAATGTTTGGTTTCCTAGATTAGTTACCTGTATGAATATTATGTCGTATTTTATATATTGTAGGAGTTCTGTTAGTTCGTCAAGTTTGAGTCTCAGTCCATTTGCGTTTCACGATAGTAATTTATTTGCGTATAAGGGTTTATGGTTCATATTTGTCAGCTATGTCTTGTACAATAAAAATTATTTCAATAGGGCCCTTTGTGTTTTGCAATCTATTTTTTAGTTCCCTGGCCATTTTGATGAGGTTAGCCAGGCTGCAAATTTCATTTAGTTCCTTAATTTCATTTAATAGTGTTTGTAATTCTGTTTGTGACGTGTTTTGATCATTTTGTGCTTGCTTATTGTTTGTGTTGCTTGTTGCTTGTGCGTATGTTTTATACTATGTTACTTTATTTGTATGTGATTGCTCTTGTGTGTTATTGTTTGTTTGTTGTGTTATCGTTTATGTTTGTGTTATTTGTTTCTTTGGTGGATTGCCTGTGAGACTTACGCTTGTTTTGTTGTGCTTGTAGGTGTGCCTGGTAAACTCTGCATTGGGTGTAGTTAGCTATGTGGGCCTCTTTGTAATTGACGCACTGGGCTACGGAAGTTGACGGCTTTTGCACCGTGCAGTTTCTCGTGGAATGGTTACCGATGCATTTTACCAACGTGGCTCCAGTTTGTAGCACCATATCCGAACCTCTAGCACCGAAAACACTGGGTCACTTTTGATGTTTTGTATATTGTTGCTATGTAATTTTGATCTGGTACATTGTTGTAATTTTTTGAAGTTGTTGGTAGGTCACTTCCATTGTTGTTTTGATTATGAAGGAGCTGCTGGACTGTCCTTTGTTGTTTTTTATTTGGTAACAGTTTATTATATTTATCTGCTGCTTAAGTCTCTCATAATATCCTCTGGTTCGAGAAAAGATGCTGCTTTTAGTACAAAGTTTTTTAATTTTTGTGCTTTGGTCGGGTGAGAATAATATTGAACTTAGTTTTGGAACTCCATTTTGACTTTATCGAAGTCCTCTTGGTTTGTTGTGAGGATTTGGATCGAGGTTGATCCGTATCGGATTTTATATTCACCTTTGATAATGTTTTTCAGTTCCGTATGAAACGTTGCCTTTTGGGCAATGTTTTTTATTACCGTGATCGATGGGAACTTCTTAGCTTTGTTGTTTACATTTTGTTCATTATTTATAGGTGTTTTGGTGGACTGATTATGTTCTGTTTCTTTGATATCCTCTGCTTCCATTTGAATTTCTTTGTTTTCATCCTGTTGGGCGTTGGAACGATTTAACAAGATACCGAAGTGATTTATGGTGGGAACGGTAATTTGAGGTTGTTTATTTGCCATTGCAATTTCTATTGGATTTACGAATATTTCTGTGTTTTTCGATCTGCACTTTATTTTATTTACTTAGCATACTGCCTTTAGTCTTTTCTTTAGTTCCGCGTTTTCTGCGTGCATCGGCGGGGTATTAATTTTATCCCACTGTCCCGTAGGTTTTTAATATTATTGTTATTGCTGTTTTTAACACTCGGCCTCGCAGGGCTATTCGAACTTTTTGATCACCGATCATTGATTTTTGATCCTTTTGTGCTATCGTATTTATCTTTGAACGTACGAGGGCTGATTCCTTTGCTCCGGCACTGACTGATTTATACGCCGACGTGACTATTTATTTTCACGTAATAGTCGGCTGGCATGTGTAGACAGACACTACAAAACTACAAGTTTGAACCTGTTAGCGCTTGTATGCAATAGACGTCTAATTTCGAGCGAGTTACATATCAGTAGTGAAATAGAACATGTTAAATAACGAGCTGTTATTAAGTACCTGCAATTAAAACAAATGACTCCAACTAAAATTCACCAAGATTTAGTGGATATATTAGGGGCATGTGCAATATCACATGGCATAGTTAAAAGATGGTTCCGTGAGTTTAAATGTGGTAGGCAATCGTGTACAGATCAATATGCAGGTGGAGCGTTCACAACTATCACCACCCAAGAAAATGTTAAAAAGGTTCATGATCTTGTGCTGCAAGATCGACGAGTGACCATTAGGCAAATAGTTGAAGATACAGGCCTATCATATCATGTGATATGCAATATAATTACGAAGGAATTGGAGATGAAAAAATTGTCTGCAAAATGGATACTATGAATGTTAACGGATGCTCACAAGCAGACACGAATAGACATTTGCAGTCGCCTTTTAACACGGTATAGATAAGACAAGAAGAAATTTCTTGCCCGATTTGTAACCATGAATAGATCTTGGATTCATCACTATGATGTAGAGACAGAAATGCAAAGCAAGGAATGGATATATCAGGGATATCCGCCGCCTAAAAAATTTAAAATGCAAGCATCGGCAGGGAAGGCCATATTATCCGTATTTTGGAATGCCTAAGGTGTAATTTTAGTGGACTTCCTACAAAAAAGGGTTACAATTACAGGCGCTTATTATACTAACTCAATTTCCAAATTGCGACAGTCAATTAAAGAAAAACGCAGGGGAAAATCGCGCAAAGATATTGTCTTATATCAGGATAACGCAACTAGTCACACATCTGCCATTGCAAAGGCTGCAATAGCTTGATGGTTATCTTATTTGGAAGTGTGAGTAATTTAAAATAATTACTGTATTGCATTGCAAAATTAAGTAATTATTAAGGTTTAGAATTGTAGGCAATCAAACTGTTTCCAGACTTTATAATTGATAATAATCCTGAGAGATAAACCCCTTATGTTAGGACAATGAATTTACTGTACCGCTAAATCATACCCGGAGGTATTCTGTTTATACTACCTTTTCAATATTTACTTTTTTAAATTGTGGGTCACACCAAAGATTTTATTTACAACATATGATTATATACCTGATAAGCAATTAATTAGAATGTGTTTAATACATTTATTAAATTTAAAATTTAAAACAAATATACAAAAAACGCAATTAAGATTCTTACATCGACAAAATAGAAAATAAGTTTACTACAGATAGTTATGTAGACAAATACAATGACCAGTTAGGATAGATCCTTTTAATCTTTATTTTGCCCAAAAATAAGCAGTTGTATGACTCTTTGCTAAAGGAATCTAAACTTCAGGTATAAAAATTTAGTTAAATTTAAAATTTACAATAATTTTATCTTAAATCTAATATTGTTAAAATTTGTTAAAAAAAATTATTTATTTTTCAAACATCAAAAATTTTCACTTACGCAATAAGATTCGATTTTGATATCATTCGATTTGTCGATAATATAACTTACTTCTGTTTATTTCCTTTTAAAACAGAATTGGATTTATGATTTGATTTCCATACCAATTAATGCTCTGAATAGTTGCTCCTCAAGATTTACTTCTTGTGAGATACGCGATTTTTCACGAAAATTAAATTGAACTTTATAAATTTGTTAACGGTGCTTCCGTCACACTTTAATTTTACTGCGGGTTATCAATCAGAGGTATTATAGTTTTCAAATCCTTGGATAAGTTTGCGAGCAAAGTATTTTTCGAAATTTACATATTTACCATCAAAATGATCTACTTGCGAAACTGTCACTGGTTTCTTAATTCATCACCGCGTGTTCGACGTAAGTAAGATGAATTTTCTTGTAACGTTCTACTTTTATAACTTTTTTGAATTCCCTTTCTGCTGTTGCATTAACCAATCAAGGATCTCAATTTTACAAACTGCCGTTAGATATTTGCGTGTTTCGCAACCTTCCGTGAATTTTACGGCTTACGTTAGTAAAGTATATGGCACCATAATTTTGGAATATTTCTTGCTTTATGGGTTTACTGCTGCAAGACCTTTTCCATATTGAATAAATAATTTGAATTTGTCCCTTCGATTTTTAATTTATTTTACACTATATCCAAACCCGGGCTTTTTTTATAACGGAGCACAATTTAAACTTTGCTAAATATTTATTTTATAGTCTGTGAACTTCGCTTTTAACTTATTGTTAGAAATACTGTTAGGTAATTTCTACTTAAAGTAACATTTTATAAATTTGGAATAAGTGATAGCTTATTTCGATTTTCTAATGCGACAACTGAGTAATTTTTATATGTTTATTACGAGGATCTAACAAGTTGAAGCAGGCTATGAATTGGTTAAGTATGCACCATATTCGCCGGACCTAGCTCCCAGCGATTACCAACTGCTTCCGAAACTTAAAGAACACTTACGTGGAACCCGAGTTTCTTCAGATTAGGTGATATATGCAGTAAATCAGTGGTTTGCAGAAGTTGAACAATTTTTTTTCCGAGAGGCTTTAGAAATGTTAGAATATCGATGGGACAAATGAATTAAACTCAATGGGGACTATGTTGATAAATAAAGGTCACATATTTTAAATATTGTTACTGTAAGTGAGTCAGGTGCGGAGCAAAGTAATCAACCCCCGCATTAAAAATAGAAAAGGAGCTTTTTTTTGTAATTAACGTGATTTATATCATAGTATTAGTAGATTTTAGATATGTAGTTTAATTTTTCCACAGTTCTCATCAAATTACATGAATAACATACGTAATCGCGAACGCAAAACTAATGTCCCTTAAGAGCGAGGCGGATAATGTGCTCACCGAGCGGATGGTAAAAAGTATAAACAAAATACAGTTAGAATAATTCACCTTCGAAAAATATTGTATTCTTATATGAATAGTAAATAAGTAGAAGAATAATAAGTAATAGCTGTCATTTAAACAGCAAATTATTTAATCACGTTATATAAACGTTACATAATGTTATATGAATGTTCTAGATAGCGAATTTTGGCGCTAATTTCTGAACACCTTGCAGAATGTTTTTGTAAAGTTTACAGATATGTGGCAAGCTGTAGATCATATTTGTGCAAACCATGAGAATATCTGACCTCGTTCGCTTGCATTTCGAAAAACTATTTTATATGGGGTGCACTTGTTAAAAATTTTGAAAGAAATTGAAATAAATCAAAAATGTCACATTAAAATTTAGCATACATTCCACAAATTTTGTAAAAATTGGAAGATTCCATTAAAATATCGAAATTGGGCTTCATTTCCAGTATAACCGAAGTTCCAGAAAACCAAATATATTTCAGCTAAAACGGGCTCAAATCATCATCGAATTTGGTTATAATGAGAGCGCTGAGGTTACACACATATTCTCGTTGTATCCATTAATTTTAACGTTCAGGAAATCATAAAAGTCATATTCTTTAAACACATCAGTTTCAAAAGTCTTTTAGCATTCACCTTTACACAATTATAGAACTAAATATTTCGTTATTACTGACCTTTGCATCGAAAAATTACATAAATACTTCTATAAGTAAATTATCGCTTTTACAGAATCGATTGCTTCACGCTCTATTTCACTGTCAAAAATTGTAAATGTTATTCAAGCTTTTTGTTAGCAGTATAATTAAGCGAAAGGTTTTGCTTAAAAGATTTTATGGTGGTTTATTTATATATTGAAGAACAACGTTATCAATCACTTGTTAAACACCTCTTTGCTATGTAGTGGGAGTTTGTCGCAAGTTCGTTTATTTTGTTTTCACTCTGTATCTTATCTGTCAAGTTTTATTAATAAAAAAGTGAAAGCAAAGAATAATTAATTTTATTTAGCTTTACAATACGGGCTGTTACAGAAAAGCCCACCCATATTTAATGGGGTAGCGCTAAGCACTTGCAGAATCCCACAAGAATAATAAAAAAAAATTTCTGAATATTTCAATTTTTTCCTACAATACTCTAAACTTAACACAAATCCCATATATACCAGATGTTTATGATAATCAAAATGTATGGCTAATTACTATAATGTAAATGTTGTACATTGAAAACAATATTGAACTCAAGTATTAAATTTCTTTAGTATGTTATTTTTGTCACAGTTCAGTGCAATGGCCTAATTTCGATTTGTAGTTTAATATTTATTTTTGTTTTGTTATAAATTGTTATTTCTTTATGAGTTTTCACATAAAAAACTTTCATTATGTAAGAACGTAACGATGATTAGCATATGGTAAAATAATTTATTTTGTGTAATAGCACACTATTAATGTAGACAAGTGAATAGCTTAATTACAGGTTGTTTATTAGATAACCATAAAATATTGTCCTTAATCAAATTTTGAAACTTTAATAACAATTTCCATTGGATATAATAATTAACTATTCTAATTCTTAAAAAATGATAAAGCTTTCTTAATGTATTGTAAAAATAAATCATTTGGTTTTTATTTATCAGGTAATTTACAGCGGTCATTGTACATAAAATCAAGAACTGAATATAAAATCTTCGAATTTCACAAATTAGTCATTAATGAAACGTTTGTTTACAAAATAAACAATAGCTTAAGCTATTATTATATTTTAACTGTAGGAGGGCTACTTCAAAAGTAATAAGTAATATGTGGTTATAATTTCTAAAATATCATCGCTGGAATTTTTTGAATATTTCTCTGCCATTAAGTCAATCCCTTGCAAAAGTGCACTTTATTCTGTACCGGCCTGTATATAAATATTTATTTTGGTGTACCTTGCGTTGTTTACGTAGTTACTTTGAAAGCCAATTCTATTCTAAAAGAATTTTTGTAATAGTTATATGTATACAGGGTGATTTTAAAATGTTACTGTGGAGGCCCAACGATGTCCATTAATAACAATATCACATAAAATAGAACATTTTTACGAAAAAAAAAGAAAATATCGATTTTTTGGGAACTGCCGGAAAACGTGTATACAAATGAATTATGTAGGTATAATATAACTTCGCCTACGTGTTACAAAGGAAATACATGTATCAACATCAAATTATTGCAACTGTATTTGTTTATTTTGTGTAACACTAAGCTATCTCAATACATAATGGCCTACATTTTTATTCGTTCATATTTTATGCAGAAAAGATCATATCCAGATTTTTATAAATAACATAATTTTGGTAAATTATTTTTTTGATGATTTTCATTTTTAAAATTTGCAAATAATTGTAACTGGTTTTTCATTGTTATTACACATTATTTAATTATTACGTATACGATTTTAAATTACATTGAATGTGGGTTTTATAAACACAAAATCAAAGCAATTGAACTGCATTTGTTTCGTACACTTCATTTTAAAATCAAAGTAGCACATTTTCCTTAACCTTTTCCAACTTTCAATGTAAGTTAAGATCAATACAAATAGTACTGATGCACTTATCTTTTTACAAAAAGTATTAAAACTCATAGCCTCCACGGTAATACCTGCTTGTGTCCTACGATGTAATGATTGTTGCGTTTCGGGAATAGCACGAATTTCTCGTGCAGCATAATATTAAATTCCTCATAATTATAAATACGATTATTAGTAATTTCATATAGGACTCACAAAATTCCATTTTAACGGAAATTTTTATGAGTCCTAAACAATTTTAGTTTCGTAGAACTAATGATAAGATAAATTACGATTGCCATAAAATATAAAATTTTACAATAAACTTTAGTGAAGGGTCGTAAAAAGATTATAACTAAGAAGTCTGGGAAAGATACCCTCACAAACTAATAATAACAGACTTTTTGCAAAGTGAGAGAACCGATGTATTTTAAAATAAAAAAGTTACATTGAGCACAGGAAAACCAAAGTTCTGTTACCATAGTAATCAGAGCGAGCATATATAAGCCTTCCAAAGAAGGAAAACTTTGTCTTTTTCGCTGCAATCCAAGTGAAATTAGTATATGTGTAAAAGTGATCTTGCGTATTCACGAAAGTGACCGAGTTGCATCACGCTTTTGCCGCTGTGTCAGCAAATCGACCAGGTAAATTAACCAATCCAGTTAATTAAATAAGAAATTTTATCTGATACAAGTTATCAAATAAACTTCGATTAAAATTCGCATTGTACAAGTTACATGCGTATTTAGAAACGCAAGACGTTATAATTAATCAATAACAATTAATTATTCAAACCAATCAATTTACATCGAGAATCATTATTCAAAATACATAAGTTGGTATACAACAAAATTTATCGACTCAACGGTCAAATGAAAGTGCAAGTGTTTGAAACTAGGTTACTGTAAACCTTCTTTTAAATCTATTGTTTAGATGTTTATAAAATCGAAATTTAAAAGTTGAAAATATTGTCCAACTCAATTAGCAAATCTTAATAGATATGGTATAACACCATGATTTGTCGAAATTCTTTATAATATCACATATAAAGGTTTATTATAGTTATATGCTTTTTCTAAATAATTATTTAATCTATACTTCCATACTAGTATGGAAGCAAAGAAGGCTGTGTACAATAGTGTATTTGTTCCAACTGTTTTATATGGTAGTGAGACTTGGGTATATCAGAAGAAGCATATGAGTAAAAT
>JAHWXV010059147.1:0-13199 GCA_024586415.1 Phrixothrix hirtus | reverse complement strand
TGAAACCTTGCATATTAATATTTATTGATTGTGCAGAGAATAGCTCTAACTTCATAAAGTCGTTGACCCAAATATTAGCCGTTTTTGAAATCTGTTCTTGTGTCAGTTACACCATTTTAGTTTAATTTAGGATATTGAACTGCATCAATCATGAAAAGGTAGCAAATTTTATATACTTTGGTTCATTTTTCCATAAGAGATGAATATTCTATTTTTTGCGATCTACCTTTGGCAGGGTTAGACACGGCAATGGAACAGTTTCGAAAACGTTTTCATAGGAAGAGTTTTGCATACTTTGACGTGTGTAGTTCGTTCCCAAAATTTATAACAATAATTGACTGACACTCTGTACTATTCGAGTTGGACGTGTGCACAATATTATACCATATTCGTTATGCATCGAGAGAGGGTTTTCTTTTAAATAAATTTCTTATAAATTTTTTCAAATACTATATATTTCAATCTTGGCTTGACATTCTAATTACAAATGATCCTTTTTACATTAAAATAATATACAATACGATATAAAGTGCTCAAAGTTGTGGGTTTCTTTAGTCCGTTACCATTTTATAATTTGCCAAGTTAATCCTGTGTTGGAATTTATTCAGGTATAATAGATTATGTTAATACTATTTCTATAAATGCCTGTAAGGAAGATATGCCAACATAAACCCTAGCATTGAGGCACTTTCTATACTCACAAATTATAAAATGGCACCGAACCAAAAAAAACCGTTAATATTGAGCGCTTTATATCATAGTTTATATTATTTTAATGCAAAGGTGCTTAATACAATTTTTAAGAAATATATTTAAAAGAACTATCGTTGCATTACGACTATGATATGATATTGTACATATATCCAACTCAAATAATATGGGGTGCCAGTCAATTATTGTTATAAATTTTGGGAGCGCTTTACCCACGTTAAAATATGAAAATTTTCTCGAAACATTTCCTCTACCGTGTTTAACCCTACCAAAGATAGAAGGCAAAAATTAAAATATTCATTTCTCATAGAAGAATGAACCAAAGCATCTCAAATTTCTTACACTTTCAGGATTGACGAAGTTCAATATCTTAAATTAAACTAAAATGGTATAACTTGCACCAAGAACAGATTTCAAAAACGACAAATATTTGAGTCAACGACTTTATGATGTTAGGACTATTCTCTGAACAATCAATAAATATTAATATGCAAGGTTTCAAAATACTATCGAAGTAGCATTGCCTAAATACACTATTTCACAATTTTTCTTAATAATTCAAACCATTGCGAATTCTTTCACTTTTTCCTCAATTAGCTTTATCTCAGAAACTATTGTGGCTCCAGCTCTTATTTTAGCGGTGCTAGCTCAAAAGAACATGTATGCAAAATATTTCGCCAAAATTCAACGATGACAAGCTTTTTGTGTTTTCTTCAATTAGCTTTATCTCGAAAACCATTGTGGCGCTAGTTGTTAATTTGGAGCACTAGCTCGCGCTAGGTGAATATAACTTGGCGCTAGAGTTTCAACACTATTAGGTGCCATGGCCAAAAAAGTATTATAATTGTTAATAATTTTACGAATGTTTTGGCGCTAGCTTTATCTTTATGGCGCTAGATTAGCGATTTCAAATCCTAAATTGTAATAAACGTATCTTATTTAATTTACCTGATTGTACTATTTTTTGCAGGCGGATATTATGATTAATAGGAAATCTATACATTTTAATATTTGGCGAATTATTTTATTGCATAGTGGCAAATATTTCCTGGCATTGCAGATTTTATTTAAATTAATAAGAAATAATATTACACCAAAAACTAATGAAATATGTGATTGATTTGAAGGGTTCTCAATATTTTAGCATCCAATATTCGAACTTTTAAGGGTCTGCTTGTTTGTTTATAGTTAGCCTGAGACCAATTTAATGCATCTGGCGCCACGTGGTCTAAAATGACCATAATTTTATAAAATCTAAATAAAATGGGAGTCTAAACGTCTGGTAAACTTAAAAAGTACCTACCTACTTTTTGTGAACTAACTTAAATTGCTATTTTTTAACTAGGTTATTAATTAGTAATTTCCAATTTTTAGTATAGGCATGAGCAATCTGTTTATATAAAATCAATGGTATCACTTATATTTTTATTGTGGAAGCTTTAGTATTGTATGAATGCCTATTTCTGAAGAATAACTGTGTGGAATCCTTACATCCTCTCCTTCTGAAAAGCTATCTTTTCAACAAATTGGTCTATTGCCCTTCAAAGATAGCCACTCTTTGCAAATAATATTTAACGATTATCTTTAGGGTGCTACTCCAATTCTGGGAAAGAAACTATAGTGCTAATTGGTTTGTTTGCAATATAACTTCAGTTGGAGTGACGCGAAGAGGGGACGGAGTATAAATTTTTTTGGTCTTTGAATATCTGAATTTTATTGTAATGAACCACTGAGAAAGTCCCAGAATAATTTGGCTAAAGTGCGTTGTAAGTTTAGTAAGTTTCCAAAAAATATTGTGATAGATTTCACACCAGCAACTCCTCACACTATGACCTGTACCGTTGTATTTAAAAATTTTCCCCAAAATTTCAGCAGTATATTAGTATATTAGCGGGTTACCTGCTGTTGCGTTAAACCAACAAAAGTTGGGCAACAATCGTGGTTAAATACTTAGCAAAAGAGATATGTTCAGCCAAAATTAGGGAGTCCCTGAATTCTGTTTACGGTGTCTCTTCCACTTTCTATTCAACCATAAAAGAGTGGCCAACATAATTCTATTTAGGAAGGTAGGCTGTTGAAGGAAAATCTTATCCAGGAATCCATACAAAAACGATTACCAAAGAAACCAAAGCGAGAGACCTTGAAAGACAAACTCCAGAAGATAAAAGAATTCACAAACCGTAGTATTTGAATTGCGTATGAACATTTTGGCAAAAGGTTAATACAACGCGCCAACATACACATCGATGTTACCTTCTGAAATTTCTATACAAAAATTTTTTTATATATTACAATCTTTCTATTTCAACACTGTTGCATCCTTTTACCAACAATTCCAAATGCTTATAAAAATAGTTTGACCGTTTCAAAATGTTCTCTGCGTGAAGTTTTTTCCTCACAATTTCAAGAAAAGATTACTTAGGTTCAGGTTTAGGATATAAGGGCTGCGATGAATAATAAATGGACAAAATTCTCCTAATTTTTACTAACACAAGTTTCACTGGTCTCGCAGGTTTTCAAATACACCGCCATTGAATGTGAACATTCAAACGAGTAGATTACAATTGTTACCAAGGCAAAGACTACTTCCCTGGGTATATATTACTTGAGTGTCCCCTTTATTTGCTGCATAAAAATTAGTCCTCCTTTTATTCCATAGATGGCCCCCTTCTTTAACTAAGTTTATTACTGTAGATTGTATCCGATAAGTGTTAATTTCACAAAATTTTGCAAATTTTACTATTTCAGCACCATGTGATGAGTTTTCTTTGCTTAATATGTTCATTTTTTATGTTTGAATTGTTGATATGCTATTGTTTGCATTTATTTTGCTTTTATAATGCATCCATATTCATATCATTATACACCCAATTTGGCACTGATCTCAATGCTTATATCTTTGACATTGAAATTAAATTAATAGTAATAAACCAAATAGCTGCAAACTTAGCTAAACTTAAATAGAACACGCCTTTCATCTACTGTATCATGTCAGAAAAGTCTCACCTTCCTTTTGCTTGCTCTGGTTGTAAAATTCTTCTTTTTTTTATTTAGCTAAGCTAACCTTGCATTAAAGAAAAGAATTTGAGGCCAAATCTATCGTTATTCAACATAGGACTAAACCATAAGTTCTTTCGCCTCAAACTCCTAACACCCTATTATTTTTTTTCGTAGTCTAAAATTCTTTATTTATTTGTAGCTACAACAAGCTTTTTCCAAAAAAGGGTAAATACCAAGTATTCACTAAATATGTTCCTTTTAACTTAAAAGAATTAATCCAACAGTTAGGCTTAAGATCTGCTCTAAAATCTATTTAATTGTAACTTTTTATTCTATCATGACTATTCCCTTGCTATTGGAATTTCCTTAAACAGCTCACTTTCAGATACATGTACGGGATCACCATTTCCAGACTGGCATATACGCAGAATAAAACAGTCGCGCAAAGTCCAGCTGTTAGTATTAACAACCAGTTACGAAAACATACTACTATAGTTAATTAGGTATGTTAATAAGGCGCACAAAGTTCTAATTGAAATGTTACGCTGTTTTAGTGAAGGGACCTCACTTTTACATTAAGAAATGAATGCCAAAAATGTGAAACCAGCATTTACCCTATCAACTTATAAATAATTAAATAATAATTCTGTTCAAGAGCGCTAAAAATGAAAGGTGTTTGGTCTGAAAAGAAGTGTATAGAAGTCATTAACATTTTCCTCGGTGTCTCTCTTTCTATTCTTTCATTAAACTATAATATGGTGTTTTTTTTATTTATTTAATAATACCATCCTGTTAAAGTTATGAAAATATAATGGAAGTAACTCCATTATTAATTTATATTAAGTAAATTTGAGCAGATGCCTTTGGGTAGGCAAAAATTATTAATCTATCTTTGTATTTTTCCGAAATGTAATAAAAAATTTGATAATATTTATAAAGTAACATTTTTCTTACTAGTCTCTCTGTAGTTAACATGTTTTCCTCTATTCCTAACCAGGTCGGTAAATTTTAATTTGTTAACATGTCTTTCTCTCGGATAAACAAATAAAACCACGATGTTTAGCATGTTAAAGTCACTATTGGAATTGAAACATCTCTAGATTAAGCTGAATTATTGCTGACTAGGCGTAATGACAATAGAAGTGAAGCCATGGAGACAAACAAAATTTTTGCATCTAGCTACCTTCTGCTTTGTTAAGTCATATTCATTCACCAGTTCTGTTCTGGAGTTTTTCCTAAGCCTTTTTCAACAAAACACCTTTATGATTCTGTCTTCTATTCGAAAATCATCGTCTGCTGAACTTCCATTACAGAAACCATAAACAAAATGCACATCAGCATATACTTAATTTGTAAACCTAAAAACCATTTTGAACAACTTTGAATAAAAGTGAGTAGCGCTAAATTAACAAAGTGATATTTTATGGCAGAGCCATCTAGTATTGAATTATAAGAAGTAACATCAAAATAAAGATGAAGAGATATCCTATAAAGTGAGAAGTTTAAAGTATAAATGAATAGAACAACTATATGAGTGAAAAGCTATATAACTGCAAATTCAAATTTAAACAAATATATGAGCATTTTCAAGGCTAATTACCACCAAAATCGCATAACCTTACATAAAAATATAGGCAGGCGAACGACAAAGTTTTGCATTTTCAAATGGCGCGCACAGCTACTCGTGGATCATGATTTCGTTTAGAATTTAAGGATAAAACCACCATGCACGAATGGGTGAGCATTCTATTTGAAAATATAAAACTTTGTTGTTCATCTGCCTACATTTTTATGTAAGATTATGCGATTTTGGTGATGACTAGGCTTTCAAATGTTTATATATTTGATTAAATTTGAACTTGAGTTATATGGCTTTTCACTCATGTAGTTACTCTATTCAATTAGAATTTAAACTTCCCACTCTATAGGACATCCCTTCATCATTATTTTAAAAATCTAGTGTGAAGAAACACACGACTTTCTCTTATGTATAGTCAAGCACCAAAAATTCCTACACATTTAGCCAAAACAGTTGCTTGAACTGCAACGACCACTCAAAGCACCGCAAACATTTGAATGCGTGTTTGCTCCGCCTATAATTGCTGGACCTAAATTTGGTATTAAGTATCCAACTGCATTTGGTTGGATAAATACATTTTAAGTTACAGGTATTATAAAACAAGATAACTTTACTAAGATTTTGTTCAAGACATGTGTAGTATGTATTTTTCTAAACTGTAAAATTGATTGATATACCCACAAAAGATATGTATTATTATTAATTCAAGTCAAGTATTGATTAATTTGGTTAGTAATTAATAAAAACGTTGTTGTTTACAACTATAAATAGCCAAGTTAAATATGTGCAAACAATTGTTAAAACACTTAAAATTAGAATCTATACTTTTTTGATCACGTCATTCAATCTTATTATAATAGTTTTTTGTTTGTCTACTGTGTTAAATTTGAAATAGAAAAAGATCATAAATTATATTCGGACTTGACAATTTTATTACGGGCGGTTTGCATCTCAAGTATTATTAATTTATAAAGGCAAGCAAATACTGATAACAATATAGGAGCCCGAATAATCATGCTTCAAGCAGGAATTTCAATATTTCTCAAATTGCCAGGTAATTAAGCGTTATCGTCAGTATTAATAAATAAATTCTTTGAATAATTAGATTTACAGGGCGAAACTAACATCGGTTTTATATATTCTCTTCCGGCCACACATATTATTTATCGTTGAAATGAGTGAAAATAGCTGTATTAAAATATGTTAACATTCAACTCCGGTTTATATTTAAAAAAACAACAGTTCATGTTTTAAACCACATATAAACAGTTATATACAAAATCTCTAAACTCCATCTTATTTGTCTTAAAAAATACCTTTAAAATGTGTAAATATTTTTGCCTAACTTAAAAAAAATTCGCTTAGTATTCGAGTCTCCCTATAAAGCATGAAATAGAAGAATGAATTTTTTTACAAGTCTCTGATATAATAAACCATTCCTAAACTAAAAATCCTAAACAAATATTTCAAATGCTTTATGGTTGCGGCGTCGACTCGTTTTCGATAATTCTAAATGAGAGAAAATGCTTAGTTAACAAATTTAAAACTGCACATTTTTAAATATCTTTAAATGCTATATTAATTTTAAATTTTATTAAAAAGTGTATAGGAGTAAACTCATATAGAAGAATTAGTACCTCAAGTTGATATCGGAGAAAATTAAAATATTTGGTTTTATATTTTTTATCTCAACATCTATATATTTTTAAGATAATAAAGAGGTAAAAAAAATATTCAAATAATTTAAGAGATATCGTCAGCAATTGTCATAAAAATAGATTCAAAAATTACAGAGATATAAAAATATCTTTATTTTACTTTCGTCCAACGCCCTTAAAAATTTCCGATGAGTAATCGGATGGTGTAATATTATAAAATTGGAACAATATTCAATCTACAAGAAAAAAAAACCTATTAGCACTACAATATTAGTAAGAGAATAATATTGTAGCGGTACAGAATAAGACCAGCAATGAAATTAATTTTGCAAATCAAATGTCAATAAACTCCTAATATTTTCAACTACAAATAAATAATTCATAATGTGTAAATTTCCACAATTTATGCATCCAGCAGATAAACTTCGAATTTATCGATTCGTTCTGTAATCATTGCTTTCTACCAAATGCACCCTGTGATTGCAATATAACTACGTATTCTAGTAACTCCGCCTATTTGAAAAGGGGAATGTGCTAACATCGATAAGCTTACAGAGCGTAAATCAGTTTGAACCTTAGGGTGGGTATGAACTTTTGATTCTTACGGTACATAGATATACAAATATGAAAATGTTCACAAATAATTAAAATATTATTTGCGTTTATTTTGGGAACGATAATTGTAATGGTCACCCGTCCAAGTTACAGGACACGTAAAATCCTGATTAACTGCAGATATTTCTTTTAATAACTCGCCAACGCATTTTTTCATGAAAACCTGTAAGTTGACATAGAAGAATGTCAAGGACGTGAGAACCGTAGCAAGTATCAAAAAAATTGTTAAAACGTTCGAGAAAATCGCAAAAAACTTAAAAATTAAAAGAATAAAGTGGTACTTCCGGTGATTCAATTTTAACTCAATTCTTTCTGTCTCATGTACAGAAGATATTAAACATACATACAGTTTTTGATTTTCATATAATGATTATTTTTTAACGCTTTGATCACAACTAATACTCCAAGTACGTCCGGTTACTCAATTTTTAAAAATTTATTAGAGAAACTCCGTACTTAATATAAAACTAAATCAAGTAGCTAAGAAATATAACAAGTTTAAAAAAAATCGTTGAAACCGATTTTCAGAAAACCGTGGAAATGAAGAATTCGAAAAATATCTAAAAATTACAGAAATAAAGTGGTACTTTCGGTTATTCAATTTTAACCAAACTTTTGATTTTGCAGAAAAATGCGACTTTTAGTTTCATAGTTATTGTATTCAGAGATAACAGTGGAAGTACTTCCGGTTACTCGATTTACAAAAACTTTCTAAGTAACCGCTAGATTATATGAAATTGTCTTAAATGCTTAAAAAATACAATAAATTTTAAAAAATCGTTATAGTCGATTTCAAGCAAATCTCGAAAAACAAAAAATTCGGAAAATATCTAAAAATGACAGAAATAAGGTGGTACTTCCGGTTATTCGATTTTAGTTTAATAGTTTTTTATTCAGACTTAATGGCGAAAGTACTTTCGGTTACTCCGCTTATGGAAAATGTTACGATAAATCGCCTAGATTATATAAAACGGCATTAAATTCCTAAGAAATATAGTAAATTTTTTAAAAATCGTTATAGTCGATTTCGAAAAATTCTCAAAAAAACAAAAACTGACAAAAGTAAAGTGGAACTTCCGGTTTTCAGATTTTACGGAAATCGTTGCGGTCGCGTACGACGGTGAATAGAAACTCAAGTACAAGCACACATAACCACGGACAAATTTCCAAAAACATGATTTTCGCACTCCGTAGACCCGAAAACGTGTATTACCATTAAAATTTCGACATCGTAAATTTTGGTGGAAAACAATACTTCCTCATTTACTTATATTTCATGTATGGTAATAGAAAGTAAAGTAGTAATGTTGTCAACTTTGACGTGTGTAAAATGGCAGTCGCATAGTTCCTCTACAATGTAAGTTTGTAATGAAGACAAAGCTTTATTCGAAATCAACTTTACCAAATATCTAGAAAAAAAAAGTTTTAAAGCTATATTTATTAAAGAAAATCTGTTTAAATGTAGAAACACACATAACCGAGACGTGCCCGGACCGGATCAGTGCCGGTACTCGATGGAAAAATTGCACCATTAAATTAAATGGTATATAGACACGTGTCTTGATCCCGGGCACGTCCCGGTTATGTGTGTTTCTACCTTAAAACTACTTTTTCTGCAATTTTGTAAAGTTTTACTATATAAAGCGAAAACGTCCTGTATATGTAATAAAGCATTTTATTTTGTAGGATGTCAATTTACAGGATCCTAGCAATAACTTGCCACCTTTTGGATCATTAAAAGAACCATATCTGGCAAGAAGTGGAATTTTTAAATATTGAATTTGTATAGAAGAAAACCTCAAAGAAAATTTATGCATGTATCATGCAATGTCAACATTTAATCGAGAAACTTTGCGACCGAAGCTGCTGCAAGATCTGGAATGACGGTCATACTCATACTGTTGGTTGCATTCGTGACATAATTTTGTAATTTTGTGTAAAGAATTTTTGTTTATTTAATATACCGCATGTTCAAAAAGTATAAAATACATTACATGTATAAATTTGTGTACAAAATCTAAGAAAAATAGTACAGGGCAATTTTTGCTTCGCTTCCATAATTTCCAGCAGCCCTAACTCAAACATCTCATAGAGCACCCTCATATTATAATATGTAGTTTTAAAGGACATAGAAGGCATTTTGAGTGAATGGAAAGTTCATATACTAACCTACTCGGGAGTTGTTATGAGTCAAAGTTTAAGAAAATAAATTTTTAAAACATCGCTATTCCTATTAAAAAATCTGCAAAAATATTCGAGGTATAAAAGCAATTTGGTGTTCGTCAACGCAACGGTTTTTTGTTAAATAACTTACAAAACCAACTTTGATAATTTCGTTAAAAGTAGTTAAAAGAAGTGATTGGTTATTTGTATCGGCCTTTTTAAAACTTTTATACTAACTCACTAAAGGAACCACATCTTAACCTTCAGTTTGAATCAAAGGAATTTTCTGTTAATTTCGTTTAAAATAATGTTATGGGCGTCATTTAAATTAGAAGTATGCCATGGCATATATGCCAAATAAAAATTAACCAATTTCGTTTTCTTTTTTTGGTTCATTACACAAAAGTAAATACTAATTGTATTCACTACTTTTCGGACACATAGTATAAAAATTCTCTTGAGTTTTTAGCGATATTAATGTTTTGTATTTACTATGGACTTTTCAAAATAAGTGCTTAATTATTTTGAAATTTTTAAAATTACTTTAATTAAATGTTTTACCGTTCACTATAGTCCCCCTTCTTAATTAACTGTATGTATTGGGCTCTTTTGTAATCTACCTGTTTCAATTTGTATTTTATTTTTTTTAATCGTTTTATAACATACCTATGTTATGCATACTGTACATCAAACATAAAATCATTTTATATGTTTTTAATACAAGATTAATCTAAAATTAGTTCTCTTATTCCTTCTGTATATGCAAACTATTTTTCTTTAAGTAACTTTATATTTAATAATTGCATATCAATTATATTATAAAATAACTTTGGTTTTCGTTTATTTTTTAATTTTCTATATTTATAATTGTTCTATATAATAAAATTAGCTTAATTGAAACTTTATTCTTGTTTTATTAACAAAAAATATACTTAGTAGTATTTAGCAGTAACAAACTGCTTATTAGTAATTATATTAACCTATTTTTAAGTACGCTATTCGTCTTTTTTCTAGTTCATTTACCATGATCGGCAAAATTTAACCGAAGAATTCCTTGATCAGCTTTCTCTGTAATTATGTTGAAACATTGATAACTACGCAACTATCTTTTCATACTCATTTATTTACAAAAATAATTATTATTGTTATTAAAAGTACTGTAATCTAAAAAACAGGTATCTATGTATATACAAATTACAAGATAAACGGTCACTTCCGTATACTTCAATCAATAC
The DNA here is from genome assembly GCA_024586415.1 of Phrixothrix hirtus. NCBI lineage: Eukaryota > Metazoa > Arthropoda > Insecta > Coleoptera > Phengodidae > Phrixothrix > Phrixothrix hirtus. The sequence continues at coordinate 2,238 of JAHWXV010059147.1, read as the reverse complement.
AATAATTTGCATTAGCAAAATGTTCGCAGACAAAAAGGTATATAATCCTTAGAAGTAATTTAAATGTTTAAAGAAGTTCTTTAATAGAATCTTCAACATTTATTTAATTTGTAATACCCTAGTTGTTAGAATTATTACATAACAAGAGTACAAACAATTTGCCTAATTAATTTTAATATAATCAATTATTTCTGTGAAAAATTCAATTAAAATGTAATTTGTTTACATAAACACTTCTAAAATAATTTATATCAATTTTATTGTACATACTATTGGTTATATAGCTGTAAAATAGTGGAATATGAGCTAGCCTTAGGTTTCTATGCTTATACTGGGTGGTTTATAAGTACACCGGCAATACTCGTGAACTAATTCACTTGTTAAAGCAACTAGAAAAGTTCATATAACGCATGGTTTCCTAGATATCAACGGAGATGAAAATCATGGATTTCATTTATAAAATCTGCTTTAAGGATATTTTCGTTGAATCAAGGGTCAGTGTTTGATTTAAATTCTGCGTTTCAAAGAGGTCTGCAAGTGGTTAAACTGGAGGACCCTTTACGATTGTATGAATTTTTTAGGAAATTTAGGATCCTTTATATCCGGCAAAAATAAGATGCTCTTGCTTGACATTGAAAATATATTCCGTTTCCGTGTGATTGGTTTCTCAAAATTAATGTGTCTCTATTGAACAAATAGGCTCCTCTCAAATTGTTAGATTTGCAATCAATTTATTTTCCGAAATCGCTTTGCTCTTTGTGACTTAAAAATTAATAATTACACATTTAGTGCAATAATTAACATGATGTTGATGTCGGAAAGGGATTTTAGAAATTGTCGTGATGTGCATCCCCATTCACAAGCGTAGGAAGGTAACGCCTTAGGGAAAAGGCTATTTATTAAACTGTACTTATTGGTGCAATTATTTTTCTATTTCATTACTACAGGATATTTTGAAAGACCAATAGATAATATGGGCCGCTTTTATGTCGCGGGAATTGTTGTAGCAGAAGAACAAGTAATCCAAGAACAATTTCTAGAAGAGAAATCTTGAGGCAAACAACAGTGTACAAAATATTATTTCAACTAAGTTACAAAACTGGCTAACTGTAAATTCAACAGCAGATAAAAAGATAAGCGAATTCGTTAAGAACTATGAGCGTATGCGCACATAAATACAACTTTCAGGTCAACTGACATCAGGTTGCGCGAATTTCGATTAAAAACTTTTGATGCAAATAAGTACAATTTGATCTAAAAATGGATTCATCTTGTCGAATAAAATCTGTTCACAAAAACTGCGACTTAAATAAAGTGTTTGCGAAATACAGGAAAATTACTGAACACTGCCGCAAGGCGGCACAAGCGTTGTGTGCAATACTTACTAGAATATTTTAAGTTTTAGAAAATTTAAATCTGAATATGAAAAATATTTCCTATTCATCTAAGAAATATGGTTTTGAAATACTTTGTACATTCGTGTTATTAATTATATCCAACTAAGCTTCGATTTTTGTATCATAATCGATTCTTACTTCAATAACACCAGTATATTCGATGATAATAGATTAAATTATTTATGTATATTGAGTGTGCATAAAAATAAAAAACAATATCATAAAACAGTCCTACTAGGAGATTCTAATGCGGTAATAAACTTATATATAAAATTTCACTTTTTTACGACGTATGGTTTTCGAAATATATTGAATACACATGTACGCAGACACAAACGCACACGCACACGCACACGCACACCCACACCCACACGCACACCCACACGCACACGCACACGTACATACACACACAGACCAATTACTAAAAACACGTTTTTCGGATGCAAGGAACCTGAAAACGTATATTTCCGCTAAAAACTGAACATTGCAAATTTTGAACGAAAACATGATTCTCTATACATAATATTCTAGTTATATAGGTAAGAGAAACTAAAAACTAAACATAAATTATCATTCAATATTTATTGATGGTACTAGGTATATCAAAAAATTATGTTGATTTCATTTTTACTTTCTCTTACGTATATGAAATATAGTATAAAGAAAGTCATGTTTTCGCTCCAAATTTTCGATGTCCAGTTTTTAGCGGAAATACACGTTTTCAGGTCCCCTGAATCCGAAAAACATGTTTTTAGGAATTGGCCTGTGTGTGGGTACGTGTGCGCGCGCGCGCGCGTGTGTTTGTGTGTGTGTGTGTGTGTGTGTGTGTGTGTGTGTGTGT